>VOCO01038272.1:0-12067 GCA_007922225.1 Emydura subglobosa
ACTCCAGCTGAGAATCTAACCCATAAATGATGAGGGGACATGGGATGTTAATTACCATCTAGTCTCTCCTGCTGTGTAACACAAGCCAGTGAATTCCACCCTGGAGTGTGAAATGGAAGTGAACTGGACCCGGTATTCAGCTAGCGCTCTCTTTCACCAACAGAGCTTTCTTCTTGGTTTGTATTAGCCACTGCTCCTGTGCCCCCTTCTGTCTCTTTGTGCACCTGGATGTATTCATGCAGTTGTGTGGTTATTTGTGAGGGTGAAAGTCAGCGCTGTGCAGATGGACAGCGTAGGTCCTGTGCACCACTTGGGATCACTTTTTGCAATCCAGTAAAGAGTGGAAGTATTGTGGTCCCTAGCAACTACAGGAAGGTCATGGGCCCAATGTTCTGGGTGCTCTTCAGACACAGCGTGAGACAGTCCCTGCCTTTCAGAGTTCACAAACATAGGAAGGGTTACCAGCCCATTTTACAAGGGGGAACTGAGGCACAGAGAATTGGAGGGTGAGATTTTCAAAGGAGCCAGGCTCCCAAAACTCATTCTACTGCAGTGGGCTTTGGGCTCCTAACTCCTATTGGCTTTCTTGAAAATCTGACTGATTGAATTGTCTGAGGTCACAAAAGGAGTGTGTGGAAGGGACAGGAATGTGACCCAGAAGTCTAGGATTCCAGTCAGAGGATTACCCCCAACACCATCCCTTCTCTTTCCACCATGATATGCAAACACCTTTGGGGTTAATTAAAATGCAGGTGTTCTAATGAATACCCAGGGGGGCCCTTATCACTGTGCTGGGTAGCAGCTCCCAGGTTACTCTTGGATGGCATCAGCTGAGTTCCATGTGTCATTGCCATGAACAGCAGGGACGGAGCTGCATTTTACTCTTTTTATTTGTATTCTCACTACTCTTATCAGAGGCGGCTGGGACCTGCTGTTGGTGGGCAGAGGGCACAGTTCAAAGGCAAACACCCGCTCTGCTCTCAGCTGCCCCTCCCTGCAGCTCCCACAGAAAAGTGTTTGCTTCTCCGTCTCCCCGGGGTCGCACCTTGCAGCCTGCTCCAGGAGCTGCTGGACAGGGAGGGGGCCTGGCCAGCAAACCCTGGCAGAAATCTGCATGGTCACCTGACCCCTCCTCCCCCACCCTTTGTCGTCTCTGAATCTTGTCATTGGTATTATGGTCAGACCTACAGACTGGAACTCAGATGTGGGCCCCTTTCTGCTGGGTGTTGCACGAACACATAGTAAGAGACTGTCACTGTATGAAATGGATACACATTAAATGGATGAAAGACACAAAGGATTTAATGATCCCCGTTTAACAAATGGGGAAACAGAGGCACAAAGCTATTCAGTGACTTACTCAAGGTCAAATAGGGAATCTTCCACAGAACCTGTACTTGAACCCAGATCTCCTGTGTCCCACTCCTTTGTCCTAGCCCCAAGATAATGCTTTGCAAATAATTCCCATGGCTCTTTAAATGTAGGTGTGTTGAGCTGATACAGTTCTCAGTTACTAAACACTATAGCCACCTGCTCTCCCTCCTTCTCCCTCTGCAGCCATCCAGTGCCCGGGGCCTGGAGGTCAATGCAGCTTTCCCATTGTCCATCAGAAGTTACAGCAGCTTTTAGAGTCAATGTGCACAGCTGTGCACCTCTCTTCCATTCCAAGTTCTCTTTGCTCAGTCGCCCTCTTCAGGGTTTGTGGCTGTTTGGAAATTGGTTTCTTGGACAACAGCAAAGAAACAACAAAGAAAATTCAGGTTGAGCCCTGGCTGTGCAAAGGGGTTCTGCCATGCAGGGGGTGGTGCAGGCAACTCAGGAGGGGCGCTCCTCCCTCAGTCAGGGCTGTTTTTAATGCTGGGATGTTGTGGTAGTGTGGACTGTCCTGCAGGGAAAAGGGCCAGTGCCATGGCTCACATTATCTGCCTCAATTCCTTTCCTTTTTTTACTTTAATTGTTTTTTTATTTATGGGCAAAAACCCACTTCATGAGAGCTGATGACAATTCACAAAAATATTATTTTTCTTTTGTAGAAGGCCATTGTAGGGTAATGGGCCCTGCACCCACACCTGTGAGAGACAGACCCTGCCCCAAAGAGCTTACAAAAGAAATGGGTGGGAGAAAAGAATGATTTGAACCACAATGCCTCAGATGGAGAACTGAGCCCTAGACAGATTGTCACTTGTCTAGCTTCTAATATCACACTTGCACTTTAGTTTGGAAATGTCAAAGGGGCCTGAAGGGAGCTACTTTTCCAATTGCCGCAGATGTTTAACTTCCTTGGGCGCTTTGGAAATCACAGCCTCAAAGCCCAACTCTTTTTCCTTTCATGTTTTTGCTCTTTTGTTCAATTTCACGTTTTATTTGCCAGTCTCATAAATGGGTCCAGTCCTCTCCACACACTGGTTTCCAGATTTATTTTTAATTTAAACACCAAGAAGAAGCTAATGCAACATAGAGACAAGTTCCAATAAAACAACCGAGGGTGGCAAACAGGAAAAAATCCTCATTTGAGTCCCAGGTTTTGGTTTCATACACATTGAATGTTGCTCAAAATTCAAGTGCAACGGATGCAGAAAACACAATACATATGTAGCACAACCTCAAAACACAGTGCAGGTGATGAGTGTAGAGTTCTCACATCCATTAAACCTTCTATTAGCTTTTTTCTTCCTTTTTTCTGTATCTTTCTAGCTCTGTCTGAGTACAGGGTAATATATACAAACCCCTCTAAGTAACTTTGGAGAGTAAGTCTCATTTCCAAAAGCCATTAAGAAGCCGAGTTCTCACTGACAGTCAGTGGGACATAGGCTCCCAATGGCCAGATTTTCAAAGGTGCAGAAAGACACATAGTGGGATTTTGAAGTGGATCCTGGTGTTTAGGCCCCGATTTTTGTTACAGTTCAGGGCAACTGCACCTACATTTTTCCTTAATTGTCCAGCAAGGGACAAGGCTCTCAGCTTCCAGCTCCTTAGCTTTCTTGGGTGGACACCCACATCTCTCTCCTTGCTGACTGGGGTCTTCACAACAACACACACACAGCACAACTTTTAATACAATGGACCTCCAAGGTATTAAAGCTCATGCAGTAAAATGTATCCAGGAAATTGCTGTCTGTCCCCCTTTTAACAATCTGGCCCCAGACATCTAACTCTGGTTGATTTCAAGGGGGGCTAGGTGCCTACATGCTTCTGAAAATCCTGCTAGGTGTCTAAATATCCTCTAGCTTAAAGTCTAGATTTACAAAGGGGTTTATGTGCCTAGTGGAGTTTACTAAGGCTTTTAAATAGGTCAGGTGCTCAACTCCCATTGAAACTAAATGGTAGGTTGGTGGCTGACTCAATCAAGGTGCTTTTGAAAACTCTATTAGGTGATAAAATGCCTTTGAAATCTGGTCCTCAGAAGCCTCAATCCCAGGGATTTTCAGTGAGATTTAGGCCTGGTCTACACTTACCTTAAAATTTGGCGGCAGTCGACAGGAGTTACACAAGCTATGCAGAATAGATTGCGTAACGCCTGACGACTTCTTAACTTCCTTTGTGCACGGCGTCTTCACTGCGCCGCAGTACTTGAAGGGGTCGTTTTCACAAGTCGACTTCCACATCGATTGAGCGGGTCCTCACTGACAGCTCAATTGTTCTGGGAAAATCGATCTGATGACGGTGAATGTGCAACCGTCAGTGAAGATGTACCTTAGACTGCTAAATGCCTCCATCACTTTTGATGGGGCTGGATTGGTCCTGTTTTGAGCAAGGGGCTAGACTAGACGACCTCCTGAGGTCCCTTCCAACCCTGTTCTTCTATTATTCTATGAAAATGGGATTTAGGTTCCTAAATCACTGAGGTGGTTTTGAAAATTTTACCACAAATCCATGTAAATTCAGGACATGTTGAAAAACCCAGCTGTTCTTCCAGGATCAGTAGGCAGCTCTCTAGCACAGCTTCCTGCTGACATGTGGTTTGTGCCAGATAATGAAGAGAATTGTTTTCTTCCCTTTCCTGAGTTTGCAGAAGATGCTGCCCTGGCTTCTGTAGATTTGTGCAATGAGGCTGAGACTTTCAAAGTCAGCTATGAGATTTGGATCTCCAAATCCTATTAATTGTAATACAGACTGAGAGTGCCTGTCCTTTAGGCAGCTTTCAACATGTCAGCCTTAAAGCATGTCCAAGACAGCTAGACGCTTTTAGCAGCACTTTTATAATTTGTAGAGCTCCAGATAGATAGCTGGGACTGTATGGGGAAGGAGAGAGACACTCTCACATAAGACACAAAAGAGCCATGCGGATGTATTTGTTGACATATTTCAATGCTCACCCACATGCTACTTCTGCAGATGCAGCATATTAACGTGCAGTCGTCTGACCTCCTCTCAGTTTCCTCAGAGCCCCTTTCATGTCCTTGTTCCTCAGTGTGTAGATGACCGGGTTCAGCATGGGCGGTACCACATCGGAAGAGATCTCCAGAGCGGTCGCCACCGCTTTGCTCAGCCGTAGCTGCATGTAGAACACGACCCAGGGCCCAAAGAACAGCATCACCATCGTCAGATGTGAGGCGCAAGTGGAGGCTGCTTTGCATTGCCCTTCGGTTGAGTTCATCTTCAGGATGGAGTAGACGATGCGGACGTAGGATAGGAGTATGAGGAGGAAGCAGGTTGTGGGCAACAGGCCATTAGAGGAGGTCACGGTCTCGATAACGTACGTGTCCACACAGGCCAGCTTGGCCACGGGGAAGATCTCACAGAAGTAATGGTCCACCACATTGGGCCCGCAGTAGGGCAGTGTGAAGGTCAGGCTGGTGAGAATGGTAGCGTAGAAGGAGCTGCTGATCCAGGTGCCGGCAGCGAGGCTGGCGCACACCCTCCAGTTCATGATGATCAGGTAGCGCAGCGGGTGGCAGATGGCCACATACCTGTCAAAGGCCATGACGGTGCAGAGCAGGAACTCCGTGCAGCCTGGGAACTGATAGAAGAAGACCTGAGACATGCACCCGCCCAGTGAGATGACCCTGCTCTGACCGCAGAGGTTGGCGAGCAGCCTGGAGGTGATGACGGAAGCTAATCCAAGGTCCACCACGGCGAGATTGCAGAGGAAGAAGTACATGGGGGTGTGCAGGCGGGAGTCACCACGGATGGCTGCTAAGATGAGCAGGTTGCCCAGCAGGGTGCAGAGGTAGAAAGCTGAGAAGACGATGAAGAGGATGGTCTGAAGGCCGTCAGTGTTGGGTATTCCTGATAGGATGAAATGAGTCACCACGGTGCGGTTGACCAACCCCATGTGGGAATCATTCCTGGGGTAGGGGAGAGAAATAATGCCCATGAGTTACAGAAACAAAAGGATATATCATCCTATCGCTGAAATGCTCACTCTTCCTTCCACTGCCGCCTCTTTACTGCATGTCACTCCACTACTTACTTTCACTCATAATAGTTTATATTTACATCATTCTCATGCCTATTGGGATCAGGTCCTCACTGCAGAGCAGAACTCAGAAAGAGAAAATGTCTGCCTTAAAGATCTTACCATCCAAAGACGAACAGACAAAGGGGATGTCCTATTCTATTCTACTCGGTTCCAGTTTCATCTCTTCTCTCCTCTCCTGTTATAATTTCTTCAACTCTATTCTATACAGGCTATCCACAGCATCTTAGAGCTTTCCATTGGTGGATGAGGTGATGTGACCAATGTGTGTCATATGTGGTTTGTTCTTTCTCTCATCCTCTCTGCATAGGGATTACTGTGTGTGCAGTGGAGCAGTTTGTTTTAGCAGGGATTCATTTTTATCAATGTAGGTGCTGCTCTGTGTTTGTGTTAAAGGAGAGGGTGCGGATGCAACATACAAACAAATAAATCTGGTGAAGAATTGTCCCAGCTTTGTTAATGACATGAATTTTTATGTGGGTTAGAAAAAAAGGGAAAAGGGAGGAAGAGGAATAGCGACAGCTTGTTACCTGTTCAGCCATGATCAACAGGCTGCGTTCTGTGAATATCACAACGGGATTTTTAAGGTCAGATTTGAAGGACAAAAATGAAGTGTCTATTTCCATTTTGTCAGGGAGTTTTCCCCATGTATGAGAGGTGCTATTGACAGGCAGAAGCTGCTGTGTTGGGTTTATCACCTGCTGGCTACACTACACAGCTTACAGCAGCATTGCTGTAGCACTGCTAGTAAAGAGAGGCTAAGCCGATGGGACAGAGCTCTACTGTCATGTTAAATACTCCAGCCCCCACAAGCAGCAGTGGCTATGTCAGTGGGAGAAGCTCTCCCACCAACACAGAGTTGTCCACAGCAGCGCTTAGGTCAGTGTAACTTAGGCTGGCTTTTTTAGCCCCCTGAACATCGTAACATACACCAACCTAAGCTGTGGTGTGTACATAGCCACACAGAGATTAACGGAGAGATGGAGATAAATGATACACAGCCACAAGAGAGAGACAGACAGACAGGTACTGCAGAGAGACGCACAGACGGATGGACAGATTTTTCTGTAAAGAAATTATCTGTGTGACATCATCCTTGAGTGAGGCAGAGAGTGACAGATTTCAAGACAGGAAGAGACTGAGGGACAGAGAGAAAATCTTTACCAGACCAGATGTCTTACACTGGTTGCATTGGGAGAGGACGATCCAGCTGAATGGAATTTTCCTCTTCTCCCTGGCCATGACCCTGTGTTGAAGCGTCCAGATTTTTATCCAAAACAGCACATCACACAGGAGATGTGCCGGGTCTGTGCCTTTGTTATCCAGCCTGCAGACCTTATCGTCTCCGAAGGTAGCCAGGGATGTCCACAGCCTATCGCCATACGCTGCTGCAGAGCCCCAGAGCTTTTTCACAGCTTCCCACAGACTTTACACTATCCGTGGTCTTTAAATTATCCAAGATCCCTTTGGCACCTGGTCTCTCAATCCCCTCCAGGCTCCTGATCTGAGACCTCAGCAGAGTCACCAATTAACTGAGATTTTGCATCATTTTAGAGGACACTCACAGACCCCCAGGGACCAGCTGCTCAGCTGGCATAAATAAGTGTAGCAGTATTAAACTGAAAGGGCCGGATCCTCTTTTCCACCAGACTGCAGATTCTCCTCTTACTCTGCATGATCTGAATCCTGAGTAACTCCATTGGGTTCAATGGGGCTGATTCCCCTCTGTCACTCACCCTGGTGGTGTAAATCAGGACTAACTCCTTTGGAATCAAAGGAGCTATGTAGATTTACACCAGCTGAAAATCTAACCCAAAAATCGTAAGGGGACATGGGATGTTACTTATCAACTAGTCTCTCCCACTGTATAGCCCTAGCCAGTGAATTCCACCTTAGAGTGTGAAAGAGGAGGAAACTGGGCCTGGTGTTCATCTAGTGGTCTGTGTCACCAGCAAAGCTTTCTCCTTCGTTAGTATAAGCCGCTGCTCCTGTGCCCTCTTCTGTCTCTTTGTGCACCTGGATGTATTCATGCAGTTGTGTGATTATCTGTCAGGGTGAAAGACAGCACTGTGCAGATGGACAGCATATGTCCCGTGCACCACTTGGGATCACTTTTTGCAATCTAGTACAGAGTGGAAGTATTGTGGTCCCTAGCAACTACAGGAAGATCACGGCCCCAAGGTTGTGGGTGCTGTTCAGACACAGCGTGAGACAGTTCCTGCCTTTCAGAGTTCACAAACATAAGAAGGGTTACCAGCCCATTTTACAAGGGGGAACTGAGGCACAGAGAATTGGAGGGTGACATTTTCAAAGGAGCCAGGCACCCAAAACTCATTCTAGTGCAGTGGGCTTTGGGCTCCTAACTCCTATTGGCTTTCTTGAAAATCTCAGACTGATTGAATTGTCTAAGGTCACAAAAGGAGTGTGTGGAAGAGCCGGGAATGTGACCCAGCAGACTAGTCTTCCAGTCTGAGCATTACGCCCAACACCATCCCTTCTCTTTCCACTGGGATGAACATCACTCTGCGTCTTGCTGGGTCCCAGCATGTTCTCTTACCCAGCCCTTTGCACAACCAGTGTTCATGGGGAAAGGATCTTTAGAGAATTAAGGTTCATTTAACTTAACAAAGCTGCTCCTTCACTGACCAGGTAAGGCTCGTCTTGCACTTCTGCTGTGCCTCGATGCTAAAGGCTTAACACTGGTTAGCTACATCGCTGGCATGCCCTGTAACCTAAACCAGGCCATAGACCCCACACACAGAGGGTGTGACAGAGCCAGGGAAGCAGGGCTGTGTTAGGGGTTTGTCAGCACTGAGCTCATGGATCCGTTAGCTGCTGCCATAGCAGAGCAGTGTCAGTAAGGACCTTTGCAATTCTTTTCATCACTATCATTTCTTGCTGTTCCTGTGGTGGGCATCTTATTTGGGAGCCGGACTGAAGTGGCAGAAGGCAGAAGTGATAATTAGTCTCTGTAGACAGATTATCCCAGCTCAGTCATAACATACCATGACGTACAGTCGCCTTTGGGGTTAATTAAAATGCAGGTGTTCTAATGAATGCCCAGAGGGGCCCTTATCACTCTGCTGGATAGCAGCTCCCAGGTTACTCTTGGCTGGCACCAGCTGAGTCCCATGTGCCATTGCCATGAACAGCAGGGCCGGAGCTGCATTTTACTCTTTTTACTTGTATTCTCACTGTTCCTATCAGAGGCGGCCGGGACCTGCTGTTGGTGGGCAGAGAGCACAGTTCAAAGGCAAACACCCGCTCTGCTCTGAGCTGTCCCTCCCTGCAGCTCCCACAGCAAAGTGTTTGCTTCTCCATCTCCCCGCGGCCACACCTTGCAGCCTGCTCCAGGAGTCGCTGGACAGGGAGGGTGCTTGGCCAGCAAACACTGGCAGAAATCTGCACACATGTGACATCTCCTGCATCCACCCTGGGTCACCTCTGATTCTTATCATTGGTATTTTGGTAGGACCTACAGGAACTCAGATGTGGGCCCCTTTCTGCTCGGTGTTGCACGAACACATAGTAAGAGGCTATCACTGTAAGAAATGGATACACATTTAATGGATGAGAGAAACAAAGGATTTCATGATCCCCGTTTAACAGATGGGGAAACTGAGGCACAAAGCAATTCAGTGAGTTACTCAAGGTCAAATAGGGAATCTTCCACAGAACCTGTACTTGAACCCAGATCTCCTGTGTCCCACTCCTTTGTCTTAGCCAAAAGATAATGCTTTGTAAATAATCCCATGGGCTCTTTAAATGTAGGTGTGTTGAGCTGATACAGATCTCAGTTACTAAACACTATAGCAAGCTGCTCTCCCTCCTTCTCCCTCTGGAGCCATCCTGTGCCCAGGCCCTTGAGGTCAATGTAGCTTTCCCATTGTCCATCAGAAGTTACAGCCGCTTTCAGAGTCAATGTCCACAGCTGTGCACTTCTCTTCCATTCCAAGTTCTCTTTGCTCAGTCGCCCTCTTCCGGGTTTGTGACTCTTTGGAAATTGGTTTCCTGGACAATGGCAAAGAAACAACAGAGAAAATTCAGGCTGAGCCCCGGCCATGCAAAGGGGAGCTGCAGTGCAGGGGGTGGTGCAGGCAACTCAGGAGGACGCTCCTCCCTCAGTCAGGGCTGTTCTCAATGCCGGTTTGCTGTGATAGTGCAGACTGTCCTGCAGGGAAAAGGACAAGGAAACATGGCTCACGTTATCTGCCTCGGGTTCCTTTCCTTTCCTTTATTTATTTATTTTTATTTATAGGTAAACTTCACTTCATAGGAGTTGATGACAATTCACAAAAATATTATTAGTTTTTTTTTGGTAGAAGGCCATTAGAGGGTAATGGGCACTGCACCCACACCGGTGAGAGACAGACCCTGCCCCAGAGAGCTTACAGGAGAAACGGGTGGGAGAAAAGAATGATTTGTACCTCAATGCCTCAGGTGGGGATCTGATCCCTAAGGAGATTAAGTCACTTGTCTAACTTCCTGCCAAGCTCCAGTACTAACCCAGGCATAAATGTATTCACTTCCTGCCTCACCCAAAGCCTGGGTAATTTTATTGATTTCATGCGTAACCTGACCCTTAGCATAACCTAACTGCCCTCAGCCCAACCTCAATAAGAGCATAATTCCTTTGACCTTTCCCTACTCCTAGGAAAACACCCATGTCCTCCTCATTAGCCCTGGAAAATTCCATTGACTTCCATCCTAAACCTAATCTTAAAGCTGGAATAACCCCACCGACCTCCTCACCAGCCTGGATCTCTTGGTAAGGGCGGGTCAAGCAAACAATGTGTATTTTAAAATGGCAAGATGTAAGCATATACATCTGGGAGCATTGGGCCTACAGTATGGCAGCGTGAAGATCAGGCTGGTGAGAATGGTGGCGTGAAAGGAGCTAGTGACCCAGGTGCCGGCACCCAGGATGGCGCACACCCTCCAGTTCATGATGATCAGGTAGCACAGCGGGTGGCAGATAGCCACGTACCTGTCAAAGGCCATGATGGTGTAGAGCAGGCCCTCGGTGCACCCTAGGAACTGGTAGAAGACGACCTGAGACATTCACCCTCCCAGCGAGATGATTCTACTGTTGGCCCAAAGACTGACCAGCAATTTAGGGGTGCTGATGGAGTCGAATCTAAGGTCCACCACGGAGAGATTGGAGAGGAAGAAGTACATGAGGGTGTGCAGGCAGGAGTCAGCGAGGATGGCTGATAAGATGAGCAAGTTGCCCAGCAGGGTGCAGAGGTAGAAAGCTAAGACTACGACGAAGAGGATGGTCTTCTGGCCTTTGGTATTGGGGATCCCTAAGAGAATGAATTCTGACACCACAGTGCGATTCTCCATTTCCATGCGAGACGGGATCATTCCTCGAGGTATAGAGAGAATGCAGCCTGATTAGCAATCTCAATAAATCATGATTTGTTTATTCCTTTGTACCCCAAAGGTTTTACTCCCAAAGGGTAAACCTTTCTAACCCGCATACGTTTGGTGGAAGTGAGTGGAGAATCAGGACACATATCTGGTCAATTCTACTCAGTTCTATTTTCCTTTCTTCTTTTCTATTCAACTATCTTCTATTCTATTCAGTTCTTATAGCTCATCCATCATCACGGTATCAGAGAGCCAAAGAAAAATTAATATAAGGAAAGCAAATGATCATGAATTGGAACATGAATTTAGCTGACTCCTAAGTACCTTTCCAGAGAGAGTGCAAGACCGAAAGAAACCTCCAAAATACTTCAGTATGATCATGCAAAATTCTCCTCTTTGTGTGGAGAGAGAGAGAATTTCATAGAGTTTAAGGCCCTAAGGGTCTATTAGATAATTTAGTCTGACCTCCTGTACATCACAGGCCATTAAATATACCCCACACTGAGGACAACAATTTCGTTTAAACCAAAGCACTTCTTCAGACGTCCGAAGACTAAACAGTTGTGACTGAGGCAGAGAGCAGGAGAGGCCCAGGCATCACCAATGCCTGACACAGTGAGATATACTTGGCTGATCCCAGCAGGTGACACAACTCCCCCATGCTGCAGAAGAAAGTGGAAAAAACCCCCAGGGTCTCTGAAAGTCTAACCTGGTGGAAAATTTCTTACTGACTCCCAAATCTGGTGATCAGTTTGACCGGAAGCATGTGAGCAAATACTAACCAGTCATGCATCTAAGACTGAGAATGTTCTGTACCAGCTCAGAGCTCCAGACTGCCCAAGCTGTTACATAGATTTGGAGAGACAGAGAGAGAGAGAATGGGAGATAGAAATGGAGAAAGAGAGCATCAAAGAGACAGAGCGAAGGGGAGGGAATAGACTAGAAGGCTACTCCAGAACCTTACACTCGGTGCCTGAGCCAAGAGTCACACAGTCACCGTGCAGTGGAAGTCTTTAGCTCTTTCTCCCCAGTTTGCTCCACCCAGTTTGCAGACATTGAAGCAGATCCTACATACCCAAAGAGGCTGAGATCTGCTCATTATTCTGACTTGGAGGAGATGCTCCCTCTTAATGACAGTGCAACCGTTGCACACAAGACCTGCATAGCATTGACACAGCCTCTGCAGTGACTCCAGAATAATCCATGATCTCCAGCTGCAGGAACATTTATGTTGCTCTCTGGCCTGGCCTTTGGGAGTTTAGCCCTTGGGCAACT
>ML681154.1:0-15508 GCA_007922225.1 Emydura subglobosa
ATCTCTGTTCCGTCTAAAGCATTATGACCCCAATTCAAGAAGATACTTAACTTGCTCTTAACTTTTAGCACGGGAGCTGTCCAAATTACTAACATGGGATTACTCAGAAGCCTGAAGTTATGCACATGTTTAAGAACCCTCCTACATCAGAGTCTATAGTAGTTTCCAAGTTAGAGGGGCAACTTAAATGTTGCAATGGAAACGAAAGGATTTGGCAAGATGATCTATTACATATTTTATCTTCTGTATAGCGGATGGAAAACTGGAATTATTTACAAAGAGATGTGATATAATCTCTGTCACTTGAAGTCATAAAAGTCGTGACTGAATATGTTTCTTACAGATTTGCTCTAGTTTCAACCAGGAATTGTTATTCTATGCAGGAATCACTGGGTGAGCTTATCTGGCCTCTATTATGAAGGAAGTCAGACTAGATGACCATAATGGCCTTTCTGCCCTTAAAATCTATACATCTGTAAATTGGTTTACCTTTAAGCAGGAGGCATTTCCAGCCAACATCTCGGAGGTGAACTTTTCTCTAGTATCGATACCAGTATATGGGTTTGCAGGCTATCTTTCATCCTCATCGCCTTCATTCAGATCAGATCTTTCAACAGGGAGGCTGGTATATGCTTGACTCCACACTTCAGTTCTGATGCCAGCCGTATTCATTTTGCATTCTATTTATTTACAGAAAGTCAGCATCTGTCCTGATTCATTATTTATTCTTTGTGTGAGAAGGGGAAACCTCCCTTGACATTTTAGCTGATGGTGGCAATAACAACAGCTAGGGTTTTCATCTGGGATTTGAGCACTTTTCTCCCTATAGATCTTTATTTTTTAAAAAACACAGCCGGTTTATTTATTGTTAAATATAGAGATGGTCAAGGCTTCTTTTTTTTCCCATTGGCAAACATCAGTTTATAGAAACTCTCTAGGTAACCCATTCCAGTGCTTCACCACCCTCCTAGTGAAAAACTTTTTCCTAATGTCTAACCTAGACCTCCCCCACTGCAACTTGAGACCGTTGCTCCTTGTTCTGTCATCTGCCGCCACCGAGAACAGCTTAGCCCCATTCTCCCTGGAACCTCCTTTCAGGTAGTTAAAGGCCGCTATCAAATCCCCCCTCATTCTTCTCTTTTGCAGACTAAACAAGCCCAGTTCCCTCAGCCTCTCCTCATAAGTCATATGCTCCAGCCTCCTAATCATTTTTGTTGCCCTCTGCTGTACTCTCTCCAACTTGTCCACATCCTTTTTGTAGTGGGGGGGCCTAAAACTGAACACAATATTCTAAATGCAGCCTCACCAATGACAAATAGAGGGGAATAATCACTTCCTGCGACCTGCTGGCAATGGCCCTCCTAATGCAGCCTAATATGCTATTAGCCTTCTTGACAACCAGGGTACACTGCTGACTCATATCCAGCTTCTTATCCACGGTTACCCCCAGGTCCTTTTCTGCAGCACTGCTGCCTAGCTCGTCGGTCCCCAGTCTATAGCTGTGCATGGGATTCTTCCTTCCTAAGTGGAGGACTCTGCACTTTTCTTTGTTGAACCTCATTAGATTTCTTTTGGCCCAATCCTCCAGTTTGTTTAGGTCACTCTGTATCCTATTCCTACCTTCCAGGGTATCTACCACTCCCCCCAGCTTAGTGTCATCTGCAAACTTGTTGAGGGTGCAGTCTACCCCATTTCCAGATCACTAATGAAGATGTTGAACAAAACCGGCCCCAGGACCGACCCCTGGGGAACTCCGCTTGTGACCGGTTGCCAGCTAGACATGGGGCCATTGATCACTACTTGTTGAGCCCTTTGCTCTATCCAGTTCTCTATCCATTTTATAGTCCATTCATCCAACCCATACTTCTTTAACTTACTAATAAGAATACTGTGAGAGACAGTATCAGAAGCTTTGCTAAAGTCAAGGTACATCACATCCACCACCTTCCCTACATCCACAGAGCCAGTCACCTCATCATAGAAAGCAATCAGGTTGGTCAGGCATGACTTTCCCTTGGTGAATCCGTGTTGACTGCTCCCGATCACCTTCCTCTCTTCCAAGTGCCTTAAAATGGATTTCTTAAGGACCTGCTCCATGATTTTTCCAGGGACTGAAGTGAGCCTGACTGGTCTGTAGTTCCCTGGATCCTCTTTCCTCCCTTTTTTGAAGATGGGCACTATGCTTTTTTCCAGTCCTCAGGGACCTCCCCCTGTTGCCACGAGCTTTCAAAGATAATAGCCAATGGCTCTGAAATCACCTCAGCCAACTCCCTCAGCCCCAGCACAAAACAAAAAGCTTCCATTTATTTTCTGTCCATGCAACATTTCATTTTGAAATTTAAGTGAACTTATAAAAAACATAAAATAAAAAGGAGAAAATGAAAAGAAACTGACTTATGGGAACAGCATATCTCAGTTGACCCAATCCCAACATTTTGGGAATTATCTCTTCACAACAATTTTTAAGATTTCAATTTTTTTGTCCTAATTTGGGATGGTTTCCCCATCCTGCTCAAGGAAGTCAGGTGCACCATTAGTGTCATAGCATTTAAGGCTAGAAGGGCCTGTCACCTAGGTCATCTACTGTAACCTACGGTAGGGTCCTGGCCACCAATTCCAACCAGCACCCACATACTAACTTAACAATTGAAATGAGATCAAAGTATTACAGTCCATACCAAATTCCCGTAGAAAAAAACCCAGACAGTTAAGTTAACCAGCAGACGGCACTGTGTAGAGTTCCCCTCTTACTACCCTAGCTAATGCTTCTGAGTATGGAGGCTTTCACTGCTCCCATCCAACCCAAAGCCATCTCCTGGGGTTGTACATGGAATACTGTGCTGGGGCTGAGGTGAGGTGAGAGAATGAAATGTCCTCTCTTCAGGTACCCCAGCCCTTCTATAGAATCATAGACTATTAGGGTTGGAAGGGACCTCAGGAGGTCACCTAGTCCCATCCCCTGCTCAAAGCAGGTCCAACCCTGACTAAATCAACCGAGCCAGAGCTTTATCAAGCCAGGCCTTAAAAACCTCTAAGGATAGAGATTCCACCACCTCCCTAGGTAGCCCATTTTTATTCTTCACCACCCTTCTAGTGAAAATGTTTTTCCTAATATCCAACCTGGACCACCCCCACTGCAACTTGAGACCATTGCTCCTTATTCTATCATCTGCTACCACTGAGAACAATCTATCTCTATCCTCCTTGGAACCCCCTTTCAGGGAGTTGAAGGCCGCTATCAAATCCCCCCTCTCTCTTCTCTTCTGCAGACTAAACAAGGCCAGTTCCCTCAGCCTCTCCTCATAAGTCCTGTGCTCCAGTCCCCTCATCATTTTGGTTGCCCTGCGCTAGACTCTTTCCAATTTGTCCACATCCTTTTTGTAGTGGGGGGCCCAAAACTGGACACAATACTCCAAATGCGGCCTCACCAATGCCGAATAGAGGGGAATAATCACTTCCCTCAATCTGCTGGCAATGCTCCTCCTAATGCAACCCAATATGCCGTTAGCCTTCTTGGCCCCAGGGCACACTGCTGACTCATATCCAGCTTTTTATCCACTTTAACCCCCAGGTCCTTTTCTGCAGAATTGCTGCCTCGTGTGTTGGTCCCCAGTCTGTAGCTGTGCATGGGATTCTTCTGTCTTAAGTGCAGGACTCTGCACTTGTCCTTGTTTCACCTTGTTGAACCTGTTGACTTTCAACAGCAGTTGCGTGCCTAACTCCCTTAAGCTCTTTTTGAAAAGCCTGATTCTGGGACAAGAACCTCATTATCTTCTGATCAGATCATTTGGTGATCTTATAACCCCATTCAAATCACTAAACACCCAAAATCAAGTTTTGTGTTGGACAATACATAGTTCTTATATAACACTTTTCATTAGTAGAGCTCAGAAGGCTTTACAAGGAAGCCAGAATCCTTATCCCAATTTTATGGTTGGGGGAAACTGAGGCACGGGAAAGGAAGTTGGTTGAAGTCCCTCAGCAGCTGGTGGCAAAAAGGGGAACTGAACCCAGGTTTCTGCCCAGTACTCCATCCACCAAGCCACACTGCTTTGGCCAAGCCCAGCCAAAATTCTTTCAGTGAGTCACACCTCGGTGTGAAATCTGTGATGGGAAGCTCTGGGGGCTGTTCCTCTGATCAGATCTCAGGGGATGCAGAGCAGAGTTTTTTGAGCTGCTCCTTCCACACTGGGAACAACTCTCGCCTGGTGGAAACTGGTCCAAAAGCCATCGGCATCGGTGCAGTTACCCCTACTGGCAGCAGTTTGGAATCTATTCAGCTGTGTCTTATGAAGACAATGCAGTGGGGAGGCTCTGTCTAAGAACTGGAAGATGGGAACAGCCCATAGCTGCTGATCTGCTGCTCAGGTGATGGGAATGGAAGTTTCTCCTGCTGTAGCTCTGTTTGGCAACTTTTTTAGGGCTTAATCTTGTGTTCTCTACACCCTCAGGAATCACAAATGGAAAGGTGAGGAAACACTGAATCATACCAGAGATAGAGAGATGAGATAAATGAGTATATATGTAGATGGAGAGATCAGATAGATGAGTGTATATGAGAGACACGAGAGGTGAGTATATATGTAAATAGATCAACAGAGAGATAAGTTCCAGATGGGTAGCCGTGTTAGTCTGTATGCAGCAAAATCAATGAGAGTCCCGTAGCACTTTAAAGACTAATAAATTTCTGCAGGCATAAGCTTTTGTGGGCTGCAACCCAAGTTGTCAGATGCATCCGATAGATTCCTGCAACATAAATTTATTGTCTGTGCTATCGCTAGAACAGGAATGTCATCATGATTTATTATTATCTTCATTTATTTAGTTGTGCTATTTCTTCGCCTATGTTACATTCATGAAAATAAAGACTCATCCTTTGTACTAATTGGTCTTTAATGCCAGGATTTTCAAAGATGGCTCAAAAGATTTTTATATGTACTCTCTTTTCAAGTCAGTGGAAGCTGGGCACTTAATTAACTTAAGCATTTTGAAAATCCCAGGTTAAATATATTTGATTTGCTAAGCATTTCCCTGATCTCAGTTGCCCCCCTATAAATCTGGTGTGATTCCATTGTTTTCCATGCACATAAGAATGGCCATACTGGGTCAGACCAATGGTACATCTAACTCAGTATCCTGTCTTCTGACAGGGGCCAATGCCAGGTGCTTCAGAGGGAATGAACAGAACAGGTAATCATCAAGAGATCCATCCCTTGTCTCTCATTCCCAGCTTATGGCACACAGAGGCTAGGGACACTTCAGAGCATGGTTTTGCATTCTTGTCCATCCTGGTTAATAGCCATTGATGGACCTATCCTTTATGAGCTTATCTAGTTCTTTTTTGAATCCCGTTATATTCTTGGCCTTCACAACATCCTCTGGCAAAGAGTTCCAGAGGTTGACCATGTGTTGTTTGAAGAAATACTTTGTTTTGTTAATGTTAAATCTGCTTCCTATTAATTCACTGGGTGACCCCTAGTTCTTGTGTGATGAGGAGGAGTAAATAATACCTCCTTATTTACTTTCTCCACACCAGTCCTGATTTTATAGACCTCTATCATTTCCTCCCATTTGTCATCTTTTTTTCCTAGCTGAAAAGTCCCAGTCTTCTTAATCTCTCCTCATATGGAAGCTGTTCCTTACCCCTGATTATTTTTGTTGTCATTTTCTGTATCTTTTCCAATTCTAATATATCATTTTGAAATGGGCCAACCAGATCTGCACACAGCATTCAAGGTGTGGGCATACCATGGATTTATACAGAGGCAATGATATTTTCTGTCATATTATCTATCCCTTTCCTAATGATTTCCAACAGTGTGTTAGCTTTTTTGCCTGCCGCTGCACATTGAGTGGATGTTTTCAGAGAACTATCCACAATGACTCCAAGATCTCTTTCTTGAGTGGTAACAGCTAATTTAGACCCCATCATTTTTTATGCATAGTTGACATTATGTTTTCCAATGTGCATTACTTTGCATTTATCAACACTGAATTTCATCTGCCATTGGATTTAGGTTAAAGAAATGAAGCTCCCAATTCCCATTAGAAACCAATGGGATTTTGGCTATGTATTTCACTTAAGTTCCTTTGCAAATCTTATATTTACTTCTTTTCTCTGTTGGTATAATGCAGATGAGAATATAGCCCTCTATTTGATATGAAGGATATATTTAAAAGCATCTAAGCTATTTAAGGACAAATGTCTCATTCGCTTTCAGTGACATTTGAGCTGCCATATCCCTTAGATGCTTTGGAACGCCTCCCCTCCTGTTTTTGTATTATGAATCAAATGTCACAACGGAAGGATTTGATAGCAGCCTCAACTACCTGAAGAGGGGTTCCAGAGAGGATGGAGCTAGGCTGTTCTCAGTGGTGGCATATGACAGAATAAGGAACAATGGTCTCAAGTTTCAGTGGGGAAGGTCTAGGTTGGCTATTAGGAAAAACTTTTTCACTAGGAGGGTGATGAAGCACTGGAATGAGTTACCTAGGGAGCTGGTGAAATCTCCATCCTTTGAGGTTTTTAAGGTGCGGCTTAACAAAGCCCCGTCTGGGATGATTTAGTTGGGGTTGGTCCTGCTTTGAGCAGGGGGTTGGATTAGATGACCACCTGAGGTCCCTTCCAATCCTAATATTCCATGATTCTATCTAAAGGTGACCCACCTTCTAATTAATTGACAGTATTATGTCTGAATCTCTTCTGCTCTTTGTCGTATGAAATGAATGTGATACTAGTACAACTTGAAACGGATGGTTAGTAACAATAAATATTTATACACAAATACAATTTGAAATTCACATCAAATGTTGACTATTATTATTATTTTGTTTCACCTTTTTGTAATTTGAGTTTTCCTCAATAAGATTCATAATTTACATATTAAAACCAATCCTGCATGGTGAATTTTATGCATGTGAGATTTCCTGTGGAAAGGAATGTTGCTTCTCATGTGTTTAAAGCTCAGCATTTGCTTCAGTCTTTGCAAAACTGGGGCATAAAAATGACCAATCTTGTTTTGGCCATGAATAGATTAGCGACACTAGTAGCACTCAAAGCTAAAAATCCAGTGTCTCTTTCTGTCCGTCTTTCCTTCTTTCATTGATGATGATTATTTTCTATTGACCTTTCTGAACCCGAAATTGAATATGATACTAGCAGGTTATTAAATGAATATCAAAATGTGAGCTGTCCTCTTCTTCATGATATAATAGCAATCATTATTTAATACAGGTAGATGAAAGCCATGTTGTAACATGGGAAGGACATTTGGACCATGTATTCCACCATTGTGTAGTCTGTCTCATACAAACAATGAAATTATTGCATGCAAATTAGCTGTAGAGGAAGGGTGGTCATTGGTTGAGTTACTTATGATATCACAATGGTCTAAGGTTCTTGGCATGGCATGGATACATGGCTCACTGTAGCTATACACTACAAAGGTCTAATTTCTAAAGTCCAGATGGCTGAGAACTTAAAAAATAGGATGATAGGAAACCACAAGTTCCAGTGATGATTCAATCAGATGATATTCTGAACAAAAATTGCTCTCCACTATGTTTGGGCTGTTCCCACCAGTTTACACTGACTCAATAGACATTCTAGGCTTCAGAATGACACACTGACAGCTGACATATCTGGTATCTTATTCTAGAGATGGTTTCATTTGTGACATGAGTTAACATTAAATATGACCCATCCTATTATTAATTATTCCATTCTATAAAGCTCTTTATTTAGGTTTATCACCACCTGACAGATGGGGAAACTGAGGAATTAAACAATGAGGTGAATTAATCAATGACTCAGTGGAAAAACTGGGAACAGAACCCAGAAAACTTGATTCCTAACCCAGTACCAGATTTCCTGGTCCATACCTCTTCTCACCTTGCATTTGCAATGTATCCATTCCTTTTCCCTCGCCGGTGAATGTTGATAGAATTATTCTTGATTTGCCACTCTAATTGAAATCTGATTTTTTTCTTAGCTGCCCTTTAGGCAGATTCCTACTGATGTCCTGGTGCATCTTAACATAGCTGATTCCTCTTCTGACCCATTGCTGCAGATTGAGCATGGGTCTTCACTGGACTTTCCTATATCAGTGTCCAAGCCTTTGTCCTGACTGGTAGCAGCAAATTGAAGATCCAGGAATGTGCACAAATAGCTTCAAGGTGCACAAACCCTGTTTCATTGTTCAGCAAGGGATTTCCTCTGCCACTGTGCAGTCTACAGTTTCTTGCAGGAACTCTTTGCCCTCGAAAGACAATGGGAAAGAATTTAAAATATGCCAAAGCACATGTGAGAAGAGGGACGATGCGGTAGTTACAGGGATAGCCTGGACCATGAGAGACCTGGGATCCATTCCTGCTCTGCCACCAACTCTCTGTGCCTAAATCACTTAGGTCCTTTTGTAAATTCCACTAGTAAGCTATCTGCATCTTTAGGCATCTCAAGTAACTTTGAATATCTGGTCATCATAGAATCCTAGAATATGAGGCTTGGAAGGGACCTCAGGAGGTCATCTAGTCCAACCCCCTGCTCAATGCAGGGCCAACCCCAACTAAATCAAATCTGTCAGTTCCCCCTCTGTAAAATGGGCATAACAGCACTACTCTAACCCACATGGGCATTGAGAGGATAACTACATGAAGGATTGCAAGTGCTCAGACACTACAGTGAAGGTGGCCACACAAGTATCTTTGTTAGAAGTTGAAGTGATTTTTAATAGGACTTGCACACCTTAGGTGCTTTTTTATATCTCCCCCTCTACAGCTCTGAGTTAGGGACAGTTGAGTTGATAGAATAGTAATGAGTGAGATCTTCTACTGGGGAAAATCACCATCTGAGAACCTGGGCCATTGTTCCCACAATGGCAAGGAGTTCCAGAACTAGAGAACGGGGTCTAATAATAAGGAATAAAATAAAGTGCTGTAGTGAAAGATCTCAAGAAAATGGGCATCTGTGACTTCAACCACTTTTCTTTCTTTCTTTCTACTGCTGCCTTTGTAGACCCTCAAGGGTCCCATGGAGCCGGAGAACCACACCAGTGTCCAGGAGTTCATCCTGCTAGGATTCCCAACCATCCGGGAGCTACAGCTACTGCTCTTCATGATATTCCTGGTGGCCTACGTGCTGACCCTCCTGGAGAATGTGGCCATAATCGCCTTGATCAGGATGAACCATCACCTCCACAAGCCCATGTATTTCTTCCTCAGTCAGCTCTCCTTCCTGGAAGCCTGGTACATCTCAGTCACCATCCCCAAACTGCTGATGAATTTCCTGGTGGAGAGCAGGAGCATCTGCTTTGTGGGATGCATGACCCAAATCTACTTCTTCAGCTCGCTCTTATGCACTGAGTGTGTCCTGCTGGCTTCCATGGGGTACGACCGCTACATGGCCATCTGCAACCTGCTGCATTACCCAGCCATCATGACCCACCAGCTCTGCCTGCAGCTGGCAGCTGTCTCCTGGATGAGTGGCTTCTCCATCTCCCTTTTCCAGGTGTTCTTCATCTCACTCCTGACGTTTTGCAGCCCAGGGATCATCAACCACTTCTTCTGTGACATCTCCCCAGTGCTGAACCTAGCCTGCACCAACATGTCACTGGCAGAGACAGTGGACTTTGCGCTGGCCTTGCTCATCCCATTCTCTGTGACCACAGTCTCCTATCTCTGCATCATAGCCACCATCCTGCACATCCCAGCTGTCCAGGGAAAGAAGAAAGCCTTTTCCACCTGCACCTCCCTTTTGACCTGAACAAGCTGGTGTCTGTTGTGTACACGGTCGTCACCCCTATGTTTAACCCCTTCATCTACTGCCTGAGGAACCAAGAAGTGAAGGGGGTGCTAAGAAAAGCATCCTCTGATGTGAGTGCTGTCCACAAGGTCTCTGTGACGAACACGGCCCTCCAAAGGGACAGACAGTTCCCTGCAGGTGGAACGTGAGCAGCACGCTGCTTATAGAATGTAAGGCCAGGATTTATAGAGACCCTCTTTAACCACGCTAGGCACCACAAGCTGAGAGGTGCACAGATTGACAGAACCTGGTCTCTCTCCAGAAGCCTCTCTGGAATCCCCTTTCTATTCTGTAGACCGAAACTCCATCTCTTCTCTACTACCCGGAAACTTTACAGAGAGCAGGGAGAAGACAGGGCTGAGGTAGAGAATTTCAAGATGAATTGGAAGGTCCCTGGAATCTGGGGGAGGAGGGCGGGGGGGCATTCAGACCAGGTGGTTCAGTTCCAGCCAGTCCCTGTTGTCTAACAGTCAAAAAGGATGGGAAATTGGGGCCTATTCATTCAGTTCCCCAGGGGAATAGGTGGGAGACCACACTCCTGGCATAGGGCAGGACAAAGCACTGGAATGTCCCACAGGGACAATGATTCTTTGCTTCCAGGGAAGAAAACTAAAGGCTCTAAAAGATTTTTTTCCATTTTCCATTAACCAAGTCTTAGTTTTCTGGTACGCATGCAAATTCCACTGTAGGCAGCTTGAACAACAGCTGAATAAAAATTGAGTTAGGAGCTGTGTACCTTCCTGGTCAGCATGGATTCCATTCCAGGGGGCAATTTACACAAAAAAACCCACTACCACTGATATTTTACCATTGAAAATGTCACTTTTGCGAATACCACATTGTCTGCTAGAAAAATGGCTAGGATGAATAATTCTGACCACGTCTAATGGTGGCAGAGTTATAGGTTCTTAGATAAAATAAAGACAGAGGATGTGGAAAAAATATCATGGAAGTAGCAGAGGTGAATAGATCACTGATACTGTTAGACTACATTGTTGAGGACAGTGGTTCTTTGATCCTGCGATCCACGTAGCATTCTTGTTAATCAACACTATTCCTGTTAGAGGAAGCCCAGTTTGGACCTCTCTTAGAGTTTCCAGAAGTCTTTTTATTCAACTACTTTCATTACACATACACATACAATCTCCTCTCTTCACCATGAGCAGCTACTCTTTGTCTTACTACTTCCCAACTACTACACAGCTCCTTTGGCTGGTGGGTCTTGCTCACAGGCTCAGGGTCTAACTGATCACCATATTTGGTGTCAGGAAGGAATTTTTCCCCAGGACAGATTTGCAGAGACCCTGGAGAATTTTCACCTTGCTCTGGAGCATCGGGCATGATCACTTGATGGTTTAAACTAGACCTAAATGGTGGATTCTCTGTAACTTGAAGTCTTTAAATCAAGATTTGAGGACTTCTGTATGTTCTCTGCTACTGCATGAGTGGATGGGTGAGGTTCTGTGGCCTTCAATTCATCTCTCCTTATACTTAGATCTTTTTTTTTTTTTTTTGGATGGTATTTTCGGGATTCAGTTAATTAGGGTTGCAGGTTAATAACCTGGAATTTCCATAGTTGTCATAGTAGGTTGACAGAATGCACCAAAATCTCCCCTGAAGACAAGGTGATGTTGTGACACTGTCTGGGCTAGGGGGACCATTTATAATATTATTTAACATCAATATTTCAAAATTAAAATAATTCATATGAGATAGGCCATGCCAGCTACCATTAGAAAGGTTATAATTTGCTGAGTATGATTATATTGTTTATGTTTATGTGCATACTTGTATTGGAAGTTATGGATATGTTTTGTTATGTTATGTTATGGATGTTTGTTATATATGTTATGGATATCTGTATTGCAACTTGTGCTGTGTTTCTGGGCGACATCCCAGACAGGATCATAGCAGCAATAAGCTGCTTAATGGCCCATTGAGGGAGCTCCAAGGTGCAATGAACCCAGGGAAAGAACCCTAGGGTCTCACCTTATGAATCACCAGGACTTGCCCAGGTGACCCTGGACTCCACCTTGTTTCTGTGAATTTCCACAAGCTGTATGGCAAAGAGACTTAAAAGGCAGCTGCTCCATCTCATGTGGTCTTCATTCCTGCTTCCTACTTCTGGATCAACTCATCTGCAACTGAAGCTCTGAAACAAAGGACTGAGACCCATCCAGGTCCTGGATGTACACCAGAGGAACAGTACAAGCCTAAAAACTCCACAGTTCTACTGTGAACCTGATATGCACGTGGACTTTGAAGTCATTTGTATGGATTTGATTGCTTTGTCCATTTAACATCTCTCTTCTCATTTATTTCTTTCATTTTATAATAAACCTTTAGTAATTACAGAGGCCTGGCAAATTTGGCAGCAGTCGACGGGAGATACGCAAGCTACACAGAGTAGCTTGCATATCTCTTGTCAACTTCCTAAAGTCTGTTCTGCATGCCTTCTCCACCATGCTGTGCAGGCAGGAAACATGGACCCATCAATGCAGCATTACTGTTTTTCCGGAGGTGGTTTTGTTAAATCAACTTCCAGATCGATTGAGCGTGTCTTCACTTCACATAGTTTAACTTAATTTATCTCTTTACTGGACCTAGTTGCTGACTAGGAGCCAGAGGCTGAACTGCAGTAGAGAGGGCTGTGTATTCTTTTGTTTTAGCTTCCTGATAACCAGTGCGGGGAATCAGAAGCACTGTCTGTAACTGATTGGTGACTCTAACTGCAGTGTTAGCCACCAGCTTGGGAGAATCCGCTCTCCTTTTTGCAGCCTGCCCTTGGCATTTCAGATGGGCTACTTTAGGCATGGATGGGTCACAGATGTTATCCTCAAAAAGAACTGTAGGATTGGTCTCCAAGTGTGGTTTTCATTTCATGACCAAATCAAAAGGGAAAAGGTTTTTAAGTTATTTATTTGACTAAGTTTATTGCATCTTAAAATGTAGGGCAAATGGATTCTCCATACATTTACACACATTTTAGAACAATGGAGTGACTCCTAATTTACATCAAGAGGAATGAGAGGAGAATCAGACCCACTGAGTTGCATGTGGCTACTAGTGATTTACACCTGGATTGGTGAATGCTGCTGGTTTACACAAATATGGGTGAGATTTGAATCAAGGCCACTTGCTTTATTGAGCTGTGTTGCAGACATGACACAGGAATACTGTACATAGGTGATCCATGTTAACCAGGACAAGCAAATTTGCATTAGCTAAGGATTTCATAGAATCATAGAATATGGGAGTTGGAAGGGACTTCAGGTGGTCATCTAGTTCAACCCTCTGCTCAAAGCAGGAATAACCTCAGCTATATCATCCCAGCCAGACCTTTGTCAAGCCTCAGCTTAACCTCTAAAGATGGAGATTCCACCACCTCCCTACGTAACCCATTCCAGTGCTTCACCACCCTCCTAGTGAAAAACTTTTTCCTAATGTCCAACCTAGACCTCCCCAACTGCAACTTCAGACCATTGCTCCTTGTTCTGTCATCTGTCACTACCGAGAACAGCCAAGCCCCATCCTCCCTGGAACCCCCTTTCAGGTAGTTAAAGGCTGCTATCAAATCCCCCCTAATTCTTCTCTTTTGCAGACTAAACAAGCCCAGTTCCCTCAGTCTCTCCTCATAAGTCCTGTGCTCCAGATCCCTAATCATTTTTGTTGCCCTCCGCTGGACTCTGTCCAACTTGTCTACATCCTTTTTGTAGTGGGGGACCCAAAACTGGACACAATATTCCAAACGTGGCCTCGCCAATGCCGAATAGAGTGGAATAATCACTTCCCGTGACCTGCTGGCAATGCCCCTCCTAATGCAGCCCAATATGTTATTAGCCTTCTTGACAACCAGGGCACATTGCTGACTCATATCCAGCCTTTTATCCACTGTTACCCCCAGGTCCTTTTCTGCAGAATTCTTGCCTAGCTCGTCGGTCCCCAGACTGTAGCTGTGCATGGGATTCTTCCTTCCTATGTGGAGGACTCTGCACTTTTCTTTGTTGAACCTCATTATATATCTTTTGGCCCAATCCTCCAGTTTGTTTAGGTCCTTCTGTATCCTATCCCTAAGTTCCAGGGTATCTACCACTCCCCCCCAGCTTAGTGTCATCCACAAACTTGCTGAGGGTGCAATCTACCCCATCTTCCAGATCATTAATGAAGATGTTGAAGAAAACCGGACCCAGGACTGACCCCTGGGGAACTCCGCTTGTGACCGGTTGCCAGCTAGACATGGGGCCATTGATCACTACTTGTTGAGCCCTTTGCTCTATCCAGTTCTCTATCCATTTTATAGTCCATTCATCCAACCCATACTTCTTTAACTTACTAATAAGAATACTGTGAGAGACAGTATCAGAAGCTTTGCTAAAGTCAAGGTACATCACATCCACCACCTTCCCTACATCCACAGAGCCAGTCACCTTATCATAGAAAGCAACCAGGTTGGTCAGGCATGACTTTCCCTTGGTGAATCCGTGTTGACTGCTCCCGATCACCTTCCTCTCTTCCAAGTGCCTTAAAATGGATTTCTTAAGGACCTGCTCCATGATTTTTCCAGGGACTGAAGTGAGCCTGACTGGTCTGTAGTTCCCTGGATCCTCTTTCCTCCCTTTTTTGAAGATGGGCACTATATATGCTTTTTTCCAGTCCTCAGGGACCTCCCCCTGTTGCCACGAGCTTTCAAAGATAATAGCCAATGGCTCTGAAATCACCTCAGCCAACTCCCTCAACACCCTCGGGTGCATTGCATCTGGCCCCATGGACTTGTGAATGTCCAATCCTTCTAAATAGTCTTGGACCTGTTCCTTCAGCATTGCGGGATGTTCGCCTCCTTCCCATTTTGTGCCACCCAGTGAAGCAGTCTGGGAGCTGACCCTGTCTGTGAATACAGAGGCAAAAAAGGCAGCTTTCTCCACATCCTCTGTCACTAGGTTGCCTCCCTCATTCTGGAAGGGCCCCCCACTTTCCCTAGTTTTCCTCTTGTTGGCAACATACCTGTAGAAACCCTCGTGTTCCCTTTCATGTCCTTTGCTAGCTGCAACTCCAATTGTGCTTTGGCCTTCCTGATTTCATTCCTACATGTTCGAGGAGTGTTTTTATAATCCTCCCTAGTCATCTGACCAAGCTTCCACTTCATGTAAGCTTCTTTTTTGTGTTTAAGTTTGCCAAAGACTTCTTTGTTAAGCCAAGCTGGACGCCTACCATATTTGCTATTCTTTCTGCACATCGGGATGGTTTGCTCCTGTGCCCTCAATAAGGTTTCTGACCTGGGGTTATTCCTATTCGAAGAATATGTAAATATATTTAGAAATACTTTATCATCATAAATAGATTGTATGGTCAGTGTTCTGGAACATTATGGGAACAAAGGAATCCCCATGTAGAAGAAACCTGTCTCCAATGACGGTCAAGATCAGCTGTTTCAAAGACAGGATAATTGAATGATAAATCATGGAGAAAATGTGTTCCTAACTCAAACAGGCTGTAGCTGACTTGTATCCCAAGGCATGAGGCCCTATACACATCAAAGCCATTTTAAAATTCTAAGAATATATTTGATTAAATAATATCCAGTGGCAATGAGTTCCACAGGTCAGCTGGTCAGGCAAGTGGAGAGAGCAGCAGAAAGAGAGCAGCAGACAAATACAAAGAAAAAAGATAGATAGATAGATAGATAGATAGATAGATAGATAGATAGATAGA
>ML681157.1:1133-22645 GCA_007922225.1 Emydura subglobosa
AACTGCCAAGCTCAGAATTCCCGGGGCTCTGTACTGCCAGGCCCACAAGCGTCAGGACTAAGAACTGCCAGGCATAGATGTCGTAGGGTCTGAACTGCCAATCGTAGAAGTCCAGGGGCTCTGTACTGCCCGGACCACAAGTGTCGGGACTAAGAAATGCCAGGCCTTTAGGTTTTGGTGCTCTATGCTTGCAGGCCCAGATGTGGCAGGGTCTGAACTGCCATGCGCAGAAGTCCCGGGGCTCTGTACTGCCAGGCCAACAAGTGTCGGGATTAAGACTGCCAGGCCCATAGGTTTCTGGGTTCTAAACTGACAGGCACAGATGTGGCAGTATCTGAAGTCCCAATTGCAGGAGTCCCGGGGCTATGTACTTCCTGGCCGAAAAGTGTCAGGACTAAGACTGAGGCGCCCAGATTTGTAAGAGTGTGAACTACCAGGCCCAAAGGTCCTGGGGCTCTGTTCTATCAGGCCGAGAAGTGTCAGGACTAATAGCGGCCAGGCCAATAGCTGTCATGGCTCTGAACTGCCAGGCCCTGATGTGGCAGGGTCTGAACTGCGAAGCCCAGATATCTAGGGGCTCTGTACTTCTAGACCGAGAAGTGTCAGGACTAAGAGTGGCCAGGCGCATAGCTGTCAGGGCTCTGAACTTCCAGGCCCAGAGGAGCCGAGGTCTGAACTGTGAATCCCAAATGTTAGAGCATAATGGTTCCTTTTGCTCCCCTTCTATAGTTGTATTGGCACTGTCCATCTTGATAAATGGTGTGATCTTTGTACTTTCAAACTTTGAAATGTGGAATGTCTTAATAGGGTTGTGAATAGTGACTCTTGGTGCCATGTGTACCTAGATTAGGGCTGTGTGCAAGGCCCGAGAAGCAGGAAAATCCTGGCTTCTGATTGGTCTGATTGGGACTATATAGGTTAATGGTCCCTTTGGGCGGGGGTATCTGCCTAAATGCAGCCAGTGAGGCAGGTCTCTAGAGAGCAGGCAGACTGTCCTTCCACAGTGTTCCAGTTGTTCCTGGGAAGAAGAAACCATCCCATCACTAACCTACTTACCTGTTCCTGTGTTCCTGGTTCCTGTGTTCCTGACCCGGTTCCTGCTTCAGCTGTTTCTCTGCCTGTCAACATCTGTGTTTCAGCATCCTGTGGGAAGAAGCAAAAATGTCTGTTTTATTTACTAACTAAAATCAGAGTTTGTGTTATTTAGGTGCATTAGGGTCCGAGGCTTTATTATCTTTTGTATTCACCCCTGAGCAACCTAAATCCCAGTTTTTAATTCCCTAAGTAGACTGCTTCCTTGGTTAAAATCAATTACTGCCTCATTGATAGATGCAAATAAGTGGTGTCTGAATCAGACTTTTATAGATTTCATATTCTCCCTGTGACGTGTGGCGACTGCAGCAGGACACCGCAGCAGTTGTTGATTTTAAGCATTGTTTGCTCCGAGTGGTCCTCTGCGGTCCATTGGCTGCGCAGGAGGGAGCGGTAAGCCGTGTGTGGCTGGGTGAGTCTTGTATTGCTGGCCAGAGTGTCAGTGGTTCATTTTGGAACGGGAGGACATTACATTCATCTTGGGTAGGACTCTGGAGTAGGCTCTGGCTGGGGCTCCAGAGGTGATTGGTGTCACAGGACTGTGTGTCCAGGAAGCGGTTTTTCTCTGCTTCAACCCAGTCTTGCATTGGGAGCCTTGGACCTAGCGTGTGTCTGCGAGTGGTTGACTCCCTGCTCTCTGCCAGCCTTGTGCAAGGCAAGGGCCTTTTGTGCCCAGGGGGGTGGTTTCACTTGCTTGACCCAACTGTGTGTTGGGAGCTTAGAGCCTTCTGTGCCCCTGAAGGTGGGTTCTCTCCACCTTCTGGCAGCCTTGCGTGCTGGGAAACGGCCTTATGTGACTGAGCAGGTATCCGCAACCATTTGGCTTGTGTTCCAGATTTTTGAGGCCTTGCGTGCCTCCCTACTAGGCAACCCTAGGTGCTGTGGTGGTGACTTGTGTTACCACAGCAAACTGAAGGTTGTGCCATAGTGTGTGCAGCACGTAACCTCCCACTGGAGAGAGTGTACAGTATTGCTGCTGGGCTTTTATAGCTCACGGACATAAATGTCCAGGCTTCCCCTAAGGTAAGCAGTAGCTGCCTAGTTAGAGAGGCAGAGACTTTGCCTGCGGGCAAATCAAGTGCAGTCTGTGAAGGGTTGGCATTGCCTCGGTTATACTACCGAAAGCAGTGGTAAGCAGAGGTGAGCCGGGGAAGGCTCATCAGAGTTGGAAAGTCCTATACTGGCAAGTGATTGGTAGAGCTGAATTCCCTTGTGAAAGTGTCAGTGCGCTCAAGGAAAAGAATGGCACTTAGAAGTTCGGCCTGTCTGAATGGAAGAAGGAGTCAAATAACAATTGTTTGGACTGGAGTCTTAATGATTTTGGAAAGGGCTGAAATCTCCGGGAGGGAGGATTGTTGCATGGGAACACAGCGTACACTGATCTGTGCAAGTGTTGGGAAAAGTTCATGGGAGCTCGTCCCCGGCCTTTTAGGAAAGTCAGGAAGGGAGCAGTTCTTTATGGCCTGGCTGAGGTAGTCCAGGAGTGGGAAGGGTGTGTTGGGAAGCAAACCCTAGAGATCACCCAGCTGCGTGAGGCACTGGGGAAGAGGGATAAGGAGGTAGGCGATCTGAATGGGAAGTTAGAGTGGTTGAACACCAAAACGCTCAGGCAGTCTTCTCAAATCAATGGGCTGAATGCTCAGGTCCGAGACCTATCTTCTGTTGTAGAGAAGAGGGACAGAGCGGTCCGTGTGCTCTCCATTTAGTTAGAGGAAGCACAGGCAGCTATCCGTAAGTTGGTGGCCAAGATTAAGGAACCCAAGGGAGAGCAGGCGTGTCATGTTGTCTGCAATAGAAAGGTTAATGCCCTAAAGGGAGAGATTGCTGCCATGAAGCGGGATCCTTTGTGCTCGCATAGCTCTGACTCCAACTCGAAGGAGGAGGGATCAGAGAGCAAGGAGGACATTTTTGTCTGGGAAAAAGACCGAGTCCATTTCACAGTTCTGTTCCTGGGAGTGGAAGAGAGCTGCGGCACTCAGGGCCCCCAGGAGGGGATAGGGTCAAAGGCACCCATGGCTCGATAACTACAACTATCGTGAGTTACGGTGTCTCCTCCAGACCCATGGAGACCTGCTGAGAGATCAAGGCCTAACACTCCGGAACAAGCCCAAGTGATAGGAAAGACCCTGGGGCCTCTCAATCGAGAGACCCTAATAGATTGGTTGGCTAAACCTAGCAAGCTGCCTGCCATTAGCAAGGAGGATATCTCAGACCCTTGTCAGGGAATGCATGTCTGGGGAGGAGTTCTCTTCATTGCCAAGAGAGCTCCAAGTAGGTAATGTAGTCAAGAAGCTACAGTTATTGAAGGGAATATATCATTTCTATTTTCACAGTGTAAAATTGATTGGGAAATTCTACGTCGATAAACAACAGATCGGAGAACATCCCGAACCTTACATCCAGAGGAAGAAGATTCTGGCAAGGATGGCTGGCGTGACTATGGTAGATACTCCAGAATTTCGAGAAGCGCTGATCCAAGGATTGCTCCCGATTCTACACTGGTGAGGATTGAAGCTCATCTGAGAGACATGTACAAGCTTCACTGAGAAGCATTCCCTAACCATGGACAGAAGAGGAGGGTGTCCGTGGTAACTTCCAGGAGAGTGAAGCCAAAGGGCTCCCAGAATAAGGATGCCCCAGTGAAGAGTGGCAAATTCCAGGCCCAGGAGAGAGGTCGATTCAACAATAACTAGAGGGAGGAGGAAAGGTTATTCTGAAATTTTATCTGGAAGCGACTGTTGAAGTAGGAGTTCTGGGAGAATAAGACGGTCTGAAGATGGATGAGTTGATCTGTAGACTTGCTCAACACCAGGAAAAGAAGGCCACTGCCCTCAACTTGGAATCAGAGAGTGGTACTCTCCAATGAAGGTGCCCAGCTCCCCAATCTCCCCCCAGTACTGTGGCACCTAGCTTACTGGATAGGTGAGGGAGACCTGTGGTAAATGCTATGTTCATAGGGGAGTTTGGGAAATTTAATCAGAATTTGTTATTTGACATGGGCGCCACAGTGTCAATCATAAGCTCGACTTCTATGAAAGAGAAGCTACCTGTTTGAGGGACCTTATCGTTGGAGGGTTATAATGGGAAAAGCAATGTTGCACCTTTCACGAAGCCTCTGAATTGTATAAGAGGTAACCAGATTAAAAACTCATTTGGCCTTCAAAGTCTAGAGGATGAAGGGATTTTGGGAATTGACACCCTGAAGAAGCTAGGGGGTGTAGCAGATCAAAAGGCAGAGTTCAGTTTGAAGGAAACCATAGGATCCCTGGTACATCAAGGTGTGCTCATGGAAGTATGCAGCCCCTGTAATTCACCTATTTGGCCGGTCATCAAGTCTCACTAACGTACGTGGATGCTCACTGTTGATTACAGAGAGCTGAATAAGGTTACTCCACGACTGGCTCCAATTGTTGCAAAATTCCATGACGTTCTAGCTGCTGTAACATCTGGAGCAAGGTGGTTTACTGTGTTAGATTTGTCTAATACATGCTTTTCTATTCCATTGGACAAAAGGGAGTAGCATAAATTTGCTTTTACTTTTGGCAGCAGGCAATATACATTCACGAGACTGCCACAACATCTGCACAACGCCCCAACTATTTGTCACCATCAAGTTGTGAAGATGTGAGACAGCTTCCAAACCAAGGATCTGGTGCTGTCCTATGTGGATGACATCCTCTTTTCAATGACGAGAGAGGAGAACCTTGAAAGGCTGGAGGAAATCTTGTGCAAGATTAAGTTTGCAGGATTCTTAGTTAATCCAATGAAGGCACAAATGGTAACCCAGCAAGTCACATATTTGGGAGTACAACTAGGAGTGAGTGAACGAAAACAAGACACTCCAAAAATAGAATTGACTGGGAAACTGCCGGCTCCAAAAGATATAACTTCCCTAAGGTGTGCCACGTTTGTCTTTCTTCCAGAAGATAGAAGTGACTTCATCTGTATGATGTGGAAGCTGGTCTCCATATTGGAAGAAAATGTTAAAGGGCTAGAGACACAACTATCAACCTTGCATTGCATCAGAGAAAATGAAGACTTTCTGGAGAGGAGTCACGATTTGTTACTGCAGACACAGCATGTGGAAGAATCAGAGAGCGTAGTGCAAATGAAACTGAAGAATGGGGAAGAAAATTTGGCAGCATGTGATCTCCAGAAGAAGAAAGAGGATAACCCATATATCGCCAGTGCAGATAGAGGTAAGCAATCGTTTTCAGGATCTCTGCACAGGTACTACGGAGGAGAACAGTTTGGAAGATTCATCTGAGGGAAGGGATCAGAAGAAGGCCCCTTCGATCAGAAGGCATGGGATGCATTATCCTAGGGATGGGGGTTCCACGACCACCACTCCCAAGAGAAAGAAATGGGTGGTGGTGGTTGGGGACTCTCTCCTAAGGGGGACCATCTGCTGTCCGGATGGGGAAACTTGGGAACTGTTCTGCTTGCCTGGAGCTAGAATTCAAGATGTGATGGAGAGTCTGCCAAGACTTATCAAGCCCTCAGACCGTTCCCCCTTCCTACTTCTCCATGTGGGTACCAATGACACTGCCAAGAACGACCTTGAGCGGATCACTATAGACTGTGTGGAAAGACTATGTGGAAAGAAGGATAAAGGAGTTTGAGGTACAAGTGGTGTTCTCATCCATCCTCCCTGTTGAAGGAAAAGGCCCAGGTAGGGACCATCAAATTGCAGAAGTAAATGCATGGTTACGCAGGTGGTGTCATAGAGACGGCTTTCGATTCTTTGATCATGGGATGTTGTTCCAGGAAGACAGATTGCTAGGAAGAGGTGGGATCCACCTAACAAAAAGAGGGAAGAGCATCTTCGCAGGCAGGCTGACTAACCTAGTGAGGAGGGCTTTAAACTAGGTTCACCGCGGGATCGGGACCTTAGCCCAGTGGTAAGTGGGGAAGCGGGACACCAGGAGGAAGCGCAAGGAAGAGGGTGCAACAGGGGAGGCCTCCTGATTCATACTCAGAAAGTAGGGCAATTGGCTAGTTATCTTAGGTGCCTACAAACGAACGCAAGAAGCCTGGGAAACAAGCAGGAGGAATTGGAAGTCCTGGCACAGTCAAGAAACTATGGTGTGATTGGAATAACTGAGACTTGGAGGGGTAATTCACACAACTGGAGAACTGTCGTGGATGAGTATAAACTGTTCAGAAAGGTCAGGCAGGGGAGAAAAGGTGGAGGATTTGCACTATATGTAATCTGACGTAGTGGGTTGCAGCCCACGTAAGCTTATGCCCGCAGAAATGTGTTAGTCTTTATGGTGCTACAGGACTCTTGTTGTTTTTACTGTATGTAAGAGAGCACTACGATTGCTCAGAGCTCCAGTATGAAACTGGAGAAAAGCCTGTTGAGAGTCTCTGGGTTAAGTTTAGAGGCAAGAGCACCAAGGGTGATGTCGTGGTGAGCATCTGTAATACCAAACCAGGAGGTTGAGATAGACGAGACTTTCTTCAGACAACTAGGGAAATTTTCCAGTTCACAGGACCTAGTTCTCATAGGGGACTTCAATCACCCTGACATCTGCTGGGAGAGCAATACAGCAGAGCACAGACAATCCAGGAAGTTTTTGGAGAGTGTTGCGGACAACTTCCTGGTGCAAGTGCTGGAGGAACCTACTAGGGGCCATGCTCCTCTTGACCTGCTGCTCACAAACAGGGAAGAATTGGTAGGGGAACTAGAAAAGGGTGGTCATCTGGGCAGCAGTGACCATGAGATGGTCGAGTTCAGGATCCTGACAAAAGGAAGAAAAGAGAACAGCAGAATACGGACCCTGGACTTGAGAAAAACAGACTTTGACTCCCTCAGGGAGATGATGATTCCCTGGGAGGCTAATATGAAGGGGAAAGGAGTCCAAGAGAGCTGGCTGTATTTTAAAGAAACCTTACTGACGGCACAGGAACAAACCATCCCAATATGCAGAAAGAATAGCAAATATGGCAGGCAACCAGCTTGGCTTAACAAAGAAGTCTTCGGTGAGCTTAAAGACAAAAAGGAAGCTTACAAGAAGTGGAAGCTTGGTTAGATGACTAGGGAGGAGTTTAAAAACACTGCTCGAGCATGCAGGAGTGAAATCAGGGAGGCCAAAGCACAAATGGAGTTGCAGCTAGCAAGAGACGTGAAGGGTAATAGGAAGGGTTTCTACAGGTATGTTAGTAACAAGAAGAAGGTCAGGGAAAGTGTGGGCCCCTTACAGAATGGACGAGGCAACCTAGTGACAGATGATGTGGAAAAAGCAAGTACTCAATACTTTTTTTGCCTCTGTCTTCACATACAAGGTCAGTTCCCAGACTACTGTCTGGGCAGTACAGAATGGGGAGGAGGTGAACATCCCTCAGTGGTGAAAGAACAGGTTCAGGACTATTTAGAAAGACTGGACATGCACAAGTCCATGGGGCCAGATGCAATGCATCCAAGGGTGCTGAAGTTGACTATTGTGATTGCAGAGCCATTGGCCATTATCTTTGAAAACTCATGGCAGTTGGGGGAGGTCCCAGATGATTGGAAAAAGGCAAATATAGTGTCCATCTTCAAAAAAGGGAAGAAGGAGGATCCAGAAAACTACAGACCAGTCAGCCTCACCTCAATCCCTGGAAAAATCATGGAGTAGGTCCTCAAAGAATCCATTTTGAGGCACTTGGAAGAGAGGAAGTTGATCAGGAACAGTCAGCATGGATTCACCAAGGGCAAGTCATGTCTGACCAACCTGATTGCCTTCTATGATGGGATGACTGGCTCTGTGGATGTGCGGAAAGTGGTGGACTTGGTACACCTTGACTTTAGCAAAGCTTTTGATACTGTCTCCCACAGTATTCTTATCAGCAAGTTAAAGAAGTATAGGTTGGATGAATGGACTATAAGATATATACAGAGCTGGCGAGATCATCGGGCTCATTGGGAAGTGATCAACGGCTCAATGTCTAGTTGGCAGCCAGTAACAAGTGGAGTGCCCCAGAAGTCGGTGCTGGTTTTGTTCAACATCTTCATTAATGATCTGGAGGATGGGGTGGATTGCACCCTCAGAAAATTTGCAGCTGACACTAAGCTGTGGGGAGTGGTAGATATGCTGGAGGGCAGGGATAGGATACAGAATGACCTAGACAAATTAGAGGATTGGGCCAAAAGAAATCTGATGTGGTTCAACAAGGACAAGTGCAGAATCCTGCACTTAGGATGGAAGAATCCCATGCACTGCAACAGGCTGGGGACTGATTGGCTAGGCAGCAGTTCTTCAGAAAAGGACCTGGGGGTTACAGAGGACAAGAAGCTGGATATGAGTCAAGAGTGTGCCCTTATTGCCAGGAAGGCTAATGGCATATTGGGCTGCATTAGTAGGAGCATTGCCAGCAGATCGAGGGAAGTGATTATTCCCCTCTAATAAGCACCGATGAGGCGTCATTTGGAGTACTGTGTCCAGTTTTGGGCCCCTCACTACAGAAAGGATGTGAACAAATTGGAGAAAGTCCAGAGGAGGGCAACAAAAATGATTTGGGGACTGGAACACATGACTTATGAAGAGAGGCTGAGGGAACTAGGCTTCTTTAGTCTGCAGAAGAGAAGAATGAGGGGAGATTTGATAGCAGCCTTTAAATACCTGAAACAGGGTTCCAGGGAGGATGGAGCTAGGCTGTTTTCATTGGCAGTAGATGACAGAAGTAGGAGCAATGGTCTCAAGCATAGTGGAGGAGGTCTAGATTGGATACTAGGAAAAACTTTTTCACTAGGAAGGTAGTGAAGTACTGGAAGGGGTTACCTAAGGATGTGATGTAATCTTCATCCTTAGAGGTTTCTAAGGCCCGACTTGACAAAGCCCTGACTGGGATTATTCAGTTGGGGTTGGTCCTGCTTTGAGGAGGGGGTTGGACTAGATGACCTTCTGAGGTCCTTTTCAACCCTAATCTTCTATGATTCTATGCTGCCCTGAGATTAGAGAACAAAGAGGTCTTGCAAGGAACTGTAAGACCCCCTTCTGCTTAGACTGCCGAAGTAGTGGTAGTCCTGTTGATATTAGATGCTATGGACTAACATAGGAATTTCTTTATATGCTTTGACTCTGAATGGGTCATTCGAGCGTTTATTGACTGGATGCCTGTCTGGGTCGAGAGAGGCATGACTACTGCTGAGGGGAAGGCAGTTGCTCACAGCCAGTATCTACGACATGCCTGGTCCATAGCGGGACGTAGACAGGGAGAAATCCATTTGTACAAGGTGAAAGCCCACCAGAGAAGTCATAGTGATGTAAGCAAGGTCTGAGAGTCTGAGTGGCACTCTCCCTGCTCAGCAGCTGAAAGGGGGGCACATTATTTGTATGGGCTTTGTATTTGCAGGAGTACAATTCAGTATTCAGCATATTGCATAAGCACACTAGGTGTTGAGCATGATGGGAAATGGTCAGTGTGTCTGGTATTGTGTTAAAAGTCACTTTTGTGTTAACTGCAGGGGTAATGAAGTATTGTCCTTCGTTTGTATGAACAAATGGCATCAGATCTGTGTTTAGCTTGTTCTGATAAAAAATTAACTCTCACCCAAATAGAGCCCAAAAAGGGTGGCAAACGGACGTTCCAGCATAGGGAAGGGTGAGCAGTCTCCTATTGAGATTGCAGTAACCTTGCCAAAGGGCTACTCTCAGGCCTAGGTTGATGATCTCATCCCACTATTAAATGGTAGAGCTAATGATTCCACTTGGAGGCTTTTGTTTGATAAAAGCAGGGAAGTTGCTTCTGTGTCAGCAGAAGATTTTCCCCTGAGCTGAAATTCACTAAGATCTGAATCACTAGAGAGACTGGGAAACCTTGACTGTCAACCACCAGAGAGGTGCCGGCAGTTGGCAGCACCTGAGACGGCGGGATCGGTCGGCACCAGTAGCTAGCAGGAGCAACAGTGGTCAATGCCAGCAGACGGTGGGATTGGTCAGTACCAGCAGACAGCGGAAGCCAGGAGCGATCAGAGCCTGCAGATGCCAGGACTGGTTAGCATCTGTAGACAGAGGGGGCCAGCAGACGGCAGGAACCAGGAGCGGTTGGTGTCGGCAGACAGTGAGAGCCAGCAGCGGGGACTTGGTGAGGCCTGGAGGTGGTGGGAGGCAGCAGCCGAAGAGGCCTGGTCAAGCCTGAGTCTAGCAGGAGCTTGCAGAGAAGGACTGGCTGAGCCCCAACCGAGAAATGGACATTGCAACTACAATGGCTGGTACAGGGGAGAGAAAGAAGGGTGAGGTGAAGGACATGCCCCGTACTCTGGGATGGGTTTGGCTCATTGAGTTCCTGAATTCTGTTTGCACTGTTTCCCAAACCAGTGCTGTGTTACTTCCTTTCTGTTATTGAAAGGTTTACTTTCTACACTCAGACTCTGTGCTTGTGAGAGGGGAAGTATTGCCCTTTGGGGGCGCCCAGGGAATAGTGTGTGATTTCCCAGGTGACAGGGTGGGGGCTCGAGCCAGTTTGGTGTTGTATCATTGACAGGGACCCCTAGATATAGAACCCAGCCCTTGCTGCTGCCGACTCTGTCTGGCAGAAGTGTTCGATTTTGGGGGGCTCGTCTGGGTCAGTAGCCCTCACAAGCACATGTTGAGTGACCCATTACATTGGGAGAGCCATGCTGTATAATTGGAAGAAATCATAGTGGTCTGATGGCTAATATGCCAGGTAGGTTGGGTCCTGACTCAGCAGCCCCAAGCTGGGGGGCTGCAGCCTCACCCGATGACTGGGTCAAGGCCCTAGGGCAAGCATTGGAAAGGGTAGTGCTGTCCCATTGTACGGCAAGACCCTACTGTAAGTTAAGGTTCTTTGCTGGAGGTCCCATCCCAATACCTGGGGAAGAGGAGTTCGAACTCTGGTTGAAGCACACCACTGAAGTGCTGCAGGAGTGGGCAGCACCAGAGGCAGAGAAGTGAAGATATCAATTGGAGAGCCTCAGGGGCCCAGCATTAGATGTGATTCGCACCCTGAGAATCACTAATCCTGAAGCCAGTGTGAAGGAATGTCTAGAGGCCCTAAATCATACCTTTGGGAGAGCAGAGGGCTCTGAGGACATCTACTGTAAGTTCCTTAACACCAGACAGCAAAAGGGTGAGAAAGTTTCAGCCTATGTACAGAGGTTGAAGAAACCATTGGAGAGGGCTGTCCTGAGGGGAGCAGTGACTGCTGAGCAAATGGACCGGACTAGATTGGTCCAAATTGTGTGCGGGGTTTGGTCTCAGAGCCCAATTCTGCCTCATCTACAGTTAAAAGGACGACTGGAAAATCCCCCCCGTTTCTCCCAGCTGATGAAAGAGATCAGAGAGGAAGAAGAAAGACTGGACGCCAATGAGCTATGGGAAGCCCACCCAGCTGAACCAGACGTCACAGCATCCCTGTGGACAGCAAGTGTACTGATGGTAAGCAGCAGAGAGGAACTTGCCCAGCAAATGCAGGTCTTGACAGAAGAGTTAGCTGAGCTACATAGTACCAGGGACCGAGCTAAGACTGTCAGGCCTAGAGAGCCCCTGGCTGTGGTGAAGGAGAAGTCAGCAGTTAGAGCTGCCATCCCACCCGAGTGAAGGAAGAAGGGACCATTCTTCTGCTACCAGTGTGGCCAAGATGGACACATTGCAGCTAAGTGTCATAATGAAGAAAATCCCTCCTTGGTGTATGGAAAATAATGGACCATTGGGGGGTTCAAGGAACTTCCAGAGGAGCTTGGAAAAGGGGGCACCCAGGCCCATGGGATTTGAAGACTCTCCTGGAAATGACTGTCCAGCTAGGATCTCACCAGGGCTGATAGGGCCTCGAACATAGGTCACGGTGAGGATCGAAGGGACCAAATGCAGGGCAGTGCTTGACACTGGATCCCAAGTGACTGCTGTATTTCAGTCAGTCTACCAACAGAGGCTTGCATATCTACCAATACAGCCCCTGACAGGGCTTGGCCTGTGTGGTCTTAGCATGGATGAATACCCCTACCAAGGGTATGTTATAGTGCATCTGGAATTTCCAGAGGAGGTTGCCGGGGTGAGAGACGAGGTGGGAACTGCTGCCTTGATATGCCCTGACCCTAAATGGATCTCCGAGGTGTCTGTGCTGATAGGGACTAACTCCAGTCTCTTCAAGGTACTCGCTGACTGCTGCAGACAATGAGCTGGGGATCAGAACCTAAACACCCTGATGATCCATACACTTTGTGCTGAAGCCTATGGGAAAATTGAGAGCACTAAGATGGAGATGTCTGATTTACCAATAGGAGCTCTGAGGTACACAGACGTGACCCCCCCAGTAGTGCTTGCAAGGGGGAGCGAGAAGTGCCTGTCGTGAGTACCTGTTTAAAAGACAGTAAGGGAACATTAGCAACGGTAGAGCAGCCAGCTGAAGGAGGACTCCCTGAAGGAGTGCTGGTCCCCAGTGGAGACTTAACTCTACCCACTTGAAGCCCAGGAAAAGGTGGTTATATTGATGACTAATGAAACAAGCTGTAATGTCATGGTGAAGCAAAGGCAGAAGATAGCAGACCTCTTTAAGCCTGGTTAGATGAGTGGGATGTAGGATGTACAAAAGGAGTGGAACACAACATCAGGCTTCAAGACTCCCGGCAGTTCAGGGAGAGATCTAGGAAGATTGCTATATCGGAAATGGAAGATGTGCAACACCATCTCCAGGAGCTGCTTGCAAACGGCATTATTACAGAGTCCCGCAGCCCATAATGCCTCTCCTATTGTGGTGATCCGTAAAAAAAGTGGAAAAATCCGGATGTGTATTGACTACCGTACCTTAAACAGGCGCACTGTAATTGACCAGTACACCATGTCTCGAATCCAAGATGCATTAGACTGTTTGCTGGGGAGCCAGTGGTTCTCAGTATTGGATCTCCAAAGTGGATACTACCAGATCCCTCTGCGAGAGGAAGATAAAGAGAAGACAGCCTTCATGTGTCCATTTGGATTCTATCAGTTTGAACGCATGCTCCAAGGGATCTCGGGGGCACCTGCCACATTTCAACATCTCATGGAGAGAATTGTGGGAGACATGAACTTACTGCAAGTCTTACTTTACCTGGATGACCTGATCATCTTTGGGAGAACCTTGGAAGAGCATGAAGAAAGACTTCTAAAAGTGTTAGACAGGTTGGAGGCTTACGGACTGAAGCTCTCAACTGACAAATGTCATTTCTGTAGAACCTCAGTGAAGTATGTGGGTCACATCGTGTCCCAGGAAGGTGTGAGTACTGATCCAGATAAAATAGAAGTACTCACTATGTGGCCGTGGCCCAAGAAATTACAGAGAGCTCAAGCCCTTTCTTGGATTTAGTGGCTATTATCGCAGGTTCGTGAAGAATTATGCTGCCATTGTAAAGCCTCTGAATGATCTTACCAGGGGATACCCATCCAGCAAGAACGAATCAAAGACCAAGAGTAAAGGGGGGCTTCAAGGCCCCCTGTGCCGAGATTCTATGGCCCCTTAGAGCCCTTTGTGTCACGATGGGATGAGAAATGTGAAAGGGCCTTTCGAGAAATCATTAATTGCCTAACTCATGTTCCAGTCCTGGTCTTTGCTGACCCAGGTAAATCATTTATCCTACACACAGATGCTAGTTTGGAGGGTCTAGGAGTCGTCCTATACCAGGAAGTTGAAGACACATGAAAACCTGTGGCCTTTGTCAGCCGAGGGCTATCGGATAGTGAAACCCGCTACCCTGCTCATAAACTAGAATTCTTGGCTTTGAAATAGGCCATGACTAAGAAATTTCAGGACTACTTGTATGGTGCTCAATTTCAAGTATGGACAAACAACAACCCGCTGACTTATGTGTTAACAAGTGCTAAGTTGGATGCTACTGGGCAAAGATGAGTGGCCGCCTTGGACAACTATGAGTTCAGCATTCAGTACCAATCAGGGAGAAGCAATGTGGATTGGGATGCGTTGTCCCAGCTCCCACAAGTATCAGACCATGCTGTGATCCCTGTGGATGGAATGAGAGCTATTTGCAATTGGAATTGTCAAGAGCCAGAGGACCAGAAGAGCCCTAATAGTTGTGTGGCAGAAACTCTGGGCCTGCCCCCTGAAAGTATGCCACCTGCCTCAGTGAACCATATTGTGTTAAACCAATCTCCATTGCCCATGCTCAGTGCTGCTGACTGGGAAAAAGCTCAGTTGCAAGATGCTGACACACTGTATTTGTGACACACTGCTAGCCAAAAGGGAGGGATGAAACCCTGTCACAATGATCCCGTCTACCCCTGAGTGCAAACTACTAGTGAGAGAATGGGGCAAACTAAAACTGATTCAGGGTGTGCTGCACCAGGTCACCACAGACCCCTTGCAAAAGCAACGAACACAGCTAGTGCTATCAAAAGAGTTCAGAACCCTGGTCATGAGGGTCCTGAATGATGACTTTGGGCATCTGGGAATGGAAAGAACCTTAGAGCTCATTTGTAATAGGTTCTATTGGCCCGGGATGGCTGAGGATGTGCGACTGAAATGTGAGACCACTGCTCGGTGTGTTCAAAGGAAAGCCCTGCCCACTAGAGCGGCATATTTGAAGAATATCACCAGCAGCAAACCATTGGAGCTGGTATGCATCGACTTATTGTCTTTGGAAGTGGACAGGAAGAATATGGGGAACATCTTAGTGGTGACAGACTATTTTATACGTTATGTGCAGGCCTACCCCACACGTAACCAGAAGGGTACTACTGTTGCTCGAGTGTTGTGGGAAAAATATTTTTCAGTGTATGGGTTTCTGGCTCAAATACACTTTGATCAGGGATGGGACTTTCAGAGTCACCTTCTGAAGGAAGTACTGAGGATAGCCAGAATTAAGAAGTCCAGGACAACACCCTACCATCCGCAAGGTGATCCTCAGCCAGAGCGGTTTAATCAAACTTTGTTGGATGTGCTGGGGACTTTACGTCCAGAACAAAAGGCAACCTGGAGCCAGCATGTAGCATTTTTGGAGCATGCCTACAATGCTACAAAGAATGATGCTACTGGCATCACCCCCTATCTGTTAATGTTTGGGAGAGAACCAGGATTACCCATAGTCTTGTGTTTCGGCGTATCTGAGGATGGAGATAGCTATGAGACACGTCAGCAATATGTTTTACGACTAAGAGAAAAGCTGCAGGATGCATACTGCTTAGCTACAGCTGCTGCCCGCAAAAACTCAGATAGAAAGAAGCACCGATATGACGCTAGGGTGCGGTCACAAGACCTTCAGTCAGGAGACAGAGTCCTGCTATGTAACCTGGGGGTTGCTAGCAAACACAAGATAGAAGACCGATGGAAGGCAATACCTTACCTGGTGGTGGAAAAGCTGGGAGATCTTCCAGTTGACAAGATTAGACCTGAAACAGGCTCAGGACAAATGAAGACAATACATAGGAATCTCTTACTACCCATGGGAGAGTTGGTAGGTGCCCCAGTGGCCTGGACCATGACATGGCACCAGGGCAAAGCAGAGACACAGGACCGAATCCACCACCCAACACATGAAGAAGGTCCTCAGGGGTTAACCCACCCCTACTAAGAGCATCTGAGAGAGAGTCTGAAGAAGAGAATATTCCAGTAGTACACCCCAGGATGGAGACCAGATCCTGGCCTCGATCAGAGGAACCCAGTGAGAACTCCAATTCGTCAGCGCTGAATCCCATGGCAGAAGCATTTAGGCCTGTTGCTGATGCACCCACATTGACAGCAGGACCGGGCTGGGGCAATGAGCTTGTCTCCCCAACATTCCCAGAACTTGGGACAGCACAACGGACCAGCGATGACATGGCTAGGCTGTTGGACAGTGGAGACGCACAGGTGGGAGGTGTCCCTGAGGTCCTGGATCTGCCCGGACTGGAGCAAGAGATGCAGGGGCCTATGCCTATAGTTGAGGGACCCTCCAAGGAACCCTCACCATACCTACTGCAAAAAGAAGCTCCCCATGCTCCTGACAGACCCACACTCAATAGATGTGACAGAATTATAAGGCTGGTTAACGTATGATGCACCTGGAGTGAATAGTGAGGAAGTAATACACCTCGCCCACAGACTTGTGGCAGCCACAGTAGGTTTCCTTAGACCCTTTGGGGAGAACTCATGTGGAAGGTATAATCTGGAGCGTGATTTGCCAGGATGACAAATTCTCTGCTGGGGGGAGGATGTAAGCAAGGTCAGAGTGGCACTCTCCCTGCTCAGCAGCTGAAAGGGGGGCATGTTATGTGCATGGACTTTGTATTTGCATGAGTACAATTAAGTACTCAGAATGTTGCATAAGCACACTAGGTGTTGAGCATGATGGGAAATGGTCAGTGTGTCTGGTATTGTTACAAGTCACTTTTGTGTTAACTGCAGGGGTAATGAAATGTTGTCCTTCGTTTGTATGAACAAATGGCATCAGATCTGTGTTTAGCTTGTTCTGATAAAAAATTAACTCTCACCCAAATAGAGCCCAAAAAGGGTGGCAAACGGACGTTTCAGCATAGGGAGGGGTGAGCAGTCTCCTGTTGAGATTGCAGTAACCTTGCTAAAGGGCTACCCTCAGGCCTAGGTTGATGATCTGCTCCCACTGTTAACTGGTAGAACTAATGATTCCTCTTGCAGTTTTTGTTTGATAAAAGCAGGGAAGTTGCTTCTGTGTCAGCAGAAGGTTTTCCCATAAGCTGAAATTCACTAAGGGCTGAATCACTAGAGAGACTGGGAAACCTTGACTGACAACCACCAGAGAGGTGCCAGCAGTGGGCAGCACCTGAGACGGCGGGATCGGTCAGCACCAGTAGCTGGCAGGAGCAACAGCAGTCAATGCCAGCGGACGGTGGGATCGGTCAGTACCAGCAGACAGCGGAAGCCAGGAGCGATCAGCGCCTGCAGATGCCAGGATTGGTTAGCATCCGTAGACAGACGGGCCAGCAGACGGCGGGAATCAGGAGCGGTTGGTATCGGCAGACAGTGAGAGCCAGCAGCGGGGACTTGGTGAGGCCTGGAGGTGGTGGGAGGCAGCAGCGGAGGAGGCCTGGTCAAGCCTGCGTCCGGCAGGAGCTTGCAGAGGAGGACTGGCTGAGCCCTGACCGAGAGATGGACATTGCAACTACAATGGTCAGTACAGGGGAGAGCAAGAAGGGAGAGGTGAAGGACACTCCCCGTACTCTGGGATGGGTTTGGCTTATTGAATTCCTGAATTCTGCTTGCACTGTTTCCCAAACTATTGCTGTGTTACTTCCTTTCTGTTATTAAAAGGTTTCTTTCTACACTCAGACTCTGTGCTTGTGAAAGGGGAAGTATTGCCCTTCGGTGCACCCAGTGGATAATGTGTGTTTTCCCAGCTGACTGGGTGGGGGCTCAAGCCAGCTTGGTATTGTATCATTGACAGGGACCCCTAGATATAGAACCCAGCCCTTGCTGCTGCCCACTCTGTCTGGCAGAAGGGTCACACAATTAAAAAAAAAAAGTTAAGGCCAAAAACTGTAGGTGCCCATGCGAGACCCTGTGTGGGGGGAGCAGCCTGTGGGGTGCTAGCCTGGTCGTTCTCGTTCTCATACTGAAATGGGCCCACGGCTAGCCCAAGTCCCGCACCACTGGATTTTTATTCTCTCACACCGCTGCGAGGTTGGGCCGTGTTAGTGTCTGTGGCCCCGGAGAGACTGTGGCTTGGTTTACAGTTAAATGTTTTGTTGGTATAACTATGTCGGTTAGGAGTGTGAAAAACTCCCACCCCAGCCCACAGAGCTGTGCCAGCAAAACCCGGCCTGCAGCCCTTTTGAGGGTGCAATTTATTCCCTTCCAGGAAGTGGTATCATCTATACTGGGAAAGCATCCTCTGCCCACGCCAGCTGCAGCTCTGCTTGGTGGGAGGGGCCATTGCTCATCTAGCTACATGGACAAGGCCTAAGCACCTCACCCACCCTGCACAAGGGGCTCCTGGGATTGATCTCACATATCCTAAGCCCACAGCCCAGCATCCCACACACTGGACCAGCCACCCTCCATAGGAACCCCCTTGTGCACAGGCAAACAGGACTCCTTGCCTACCTGGGATGTTGTATGATTGACGTATAACTGTGTATAACATTGTTGCTACCACTGTTATACGATTGCAATAAAACTTACCTTATGTGTCATGTAAGGTGTCAATGCTGAGTGGGATTATCCTGTTGACACACGTATATCATGCTGTGTCTGAAGTTACAGCTAGTGACTTTATACTGGCACCCTGCATATACACTGCATTCCCGAGTATGGCACACCAGGTAAAATCTGCATTGAAGCCAGACCGCCCCTTGGGACTGGGCTATGCCAGTTAATGGACCATAAAGGACACTGAGCTCACACACTAGGCCATAGAAGAAGCCTGTCCCATCCACTGATCCTTCCTGTGGACGTTTTAGCCAGAATACGGGCAATGGCTGCTCTCATGACTCATCAAAGCGCACAAAGGCATGTGACTTGCTCATGGGACCCTGGACTCCATTTTGGGCTCCTCTCTGCCTGATGAGGAGAAAAGATTGTCACAGGGATTTGCTACCTCTCAGCAGAGTCTCTCTCCAATGGGCTACAGGATATTCTGCTGTGAGAGTCTCTCCCAGTGAAGTTGTCGCACTCTGGATAACTAATTAAAGAGCCACTGGAGCAGAGGGGCTGGACCCTCAGGCTTACACATCCTGGCTGAGTGCCCTAGAGCGCTCTCTAGAGTTACTCTCATGCGTATGCCCTCTCTGCTTCCGGCCCAGTGACTCTTCAGTTATTTATCCCGAAAGCAACAGCTTCAACACCAGAGCCTGAGGAAGACCCACATTAGAATATCCTATGCCCAGCGGTTAGAGCACACCCCTGTGTGTTCAAATCCCTTTGCCTCATCAGCTGGAGATGAGAGTTGATGGGGTTTCCCAGGTGACCGACTACTCTAACCAATGGGCTAAAAGTTATGAGGAGATCCTCCCCCCAACAATTTACTGTCAGCTCAGAGGCCACCCACAGGATCAGGAGCTGCAGGTGAGTTAGGCAGGTGAACACGTTTCTTCCCCTGCTGGTTGGTGAATTGCTCTGGGGCTAAGATGGGGATTTGGTGTCCGGATGCTTAGAGAGAGGCAGCAGAGTACCTGCACAAAGGTGGAAACTCAGGCACCCAGGGAGTTTTTTACTGCAAAAATATAGGTGCCAAATGAGTTTAGGTACCTAACGGGCTCCGTGGGAGTGTTATGAATCACAGTGGAGCCTAACAGGGATTTAGGAACCTAAACCCAGATTTAGGCACCTGAATACTTTTGTGAATCTCAGCCTAGAGGCTTTGGGCTTTTCAAAATCCCACTAGGTGCCTATCTGCACCTTTAAGTGCCTAAATACAGTTAAAAATCGGCCCCTAAGCCTGCCTGAAAGTGTAACTTGTCACTGCCCTTGAATTAACTGCATGGGAACGTGCATTACCTGAACCTGTGTGTTGTGCTGAGTTTACCCGTAGTGACCAGTGGGCTTGATTATCTGTAAAGAAGCAGTGATTTTAAAAAGACAGAACAAAGGAGAACTTCAGCAATGGCAGAAAATAAACAGAAACCAGGAAAGAAAAGGAGAAGTGTTAAGGGAAAAAAAACCTTGTATAAATGGGAGGAGAAATGACGGAAAAGAGGGACAAGACAACAAGGAATGGGAAACTGTATGTATTTTTAAAATGGGATGGAAATTGAGATGCCGTAATTAGACGGAGATAACCTGAGAAATAAGGAGCTATGTCCCTCCCCACAACAGGAGGCTGGGGGAGTCACGTCTCTGACTCTCTCCAGATGATGTTGTATCTCCCACTATCTGATGCTGTTGCTGATGGTGCCACGTCCATCTGTCTCTCTGCTCAGCTCTCGTAGAAATACCCCGCATTACACTTAGCTGCTTTCAGACCTCACCTTCTCCCCTGGAGCAAATGTAGCTCATGCGAAAAACTCATTCCCTGAACGGTCAGTGTAAATGGAGCGCGGACACACACTGCCCCTAGCGGTGACAGGGGGAACAGCCCCTTTGTCAGTGGGAATGGAGCTCGGACACACACTGCCCCTAGCGGTGACAGGGGGAACAGCCCATTTGTCAGTGGGAATGGAGCCCGGACACACGGTGCCCCTAGCGGTAAGGTCATAGAAATACCAGTAAAACATTAACACCCCCTGGTGCGAGCAGGCAGGTTTCAGGCCTTTCAGAAATTACAAACCTGGCAGCTGTGACTTTCCATGGCATGAGGGGTGATGGGCTCCAAGCGACTCTCCCTGGGAGCTGGACAGCTGACTGGCCCAGGCACTGTGGACAATCCCAGCGAGTGGCCCGACAAGCAGAGTACCTGAGTCCCTCCTGCTGCCCCTGCCTCCCTCCTCTCATTCAGCGAGCGCTGAGCAAACACCCAGAGCGACTCCCGCCGCTACCACTGCCAGTAACAATAAATGTCTGCGGCAGCCACGTCCCAGCCCTGGCACGCTCAGCGCATGGACGGCCAGCGGAGGGAGCTCGCTGCCCGCGATGTTCATGCCAATGGGGGACTGCGACAGAAAATATTCATGGAAACGCACTTTAAACTGTTCATGGCAAGTATTTCCCACCACTCCCCATTCTAGGAGATCCTCTCATCCAATCACGGCACAGAAACACTCCCCTGGGCCCTGTGGGACCCGTCAGAACCTGCCCACACAGCTCGGATTGTTTGAAACGTTACTTGCAAAATGACTTTGAACAGACAAAGCCAAGAGAATCACGCTGAGTCTGTGGGCAAGTCACACGCAGGGAAAGGAGCTGAATTTCCAGCATCCATTGTCCCTGCACATTCTCTGCTCTGCCTGGGGCCCTTCTCGCTCTGCCTGTGTGTGGTTCTGGCTCTTCCTGCCTTTTATTCCCCCCTTAGCTCTGCTTAGGGGTCATTAGCCACTAATATTTCTGTGGCTCCCCCCATGTGCTGAGCACTGCACAGCCCGACAGGAGACACAGACACTTCTCTGGGAATCACAGGCGAGGCAGACCCCTGTGCTCTGCCTGTCGGATTATTGTGTATATTCACTAATACCCCTACAGCCCCTCAGCACCGGGCACGTCCCAGACACACCCACAGACACAGCCCTGCTTGGGGAGCTCACACTGCACAGATCGGGGGAGGGGGCACTGACCCCTGTTTAAATGTTCCCTGGCACAGAGGGAGGGTTCAGGGCTCCCTGAGAAGAGGGTTTTGAGGAGAGGCGGGAAGGAGGGGGGGAGAGGGGAGGCTGTGGGAGCAGGTTCCTGGCAGACAACAAGGGCATGGCAGGAGATCCATGTGGCCAGGCTGAAGCAAACATGAGGGGAGAGGGGTTAAAAAGCTTCCTGGGCTCCTTTCCATAAGCAGGTCCCATTCACCCAGCCTGGCCCATCGCTCACACAGGCCTGGGCTCTCACTCCCCTGCCCCCGCTCTCCCAGCAGGTCAAGCAAGTCTCTGGCACTGATCGCTGTATGTAGATGC
>ML681164.1:6849-30838 GCA_007922225.1 Emydura subglobosa
GAAGGTGTCAGTGGGGTCAGGGCAGGGGAGGGCAGCCCAGGGACAGGGGAGGGGACAGGCTGATGCTGGGAGAGGCAGAGAAGGGTTAGAGGGGAGGGGCAGGCACAAGGGCAGTGGGGGGAAGGGAAGGAGCAGGCACCAGGAGGGCAGAGGGGGGTTGCAGGGAGAGCCGGTTCCAGGGGGTGCAGGGAAGCAAGAGAAAGGGGGGCACCAGGGTGCAGAGGGGTGTGAGGCTATGGGGGGCTCCAAGGTGTAGGGGAATGAGGAGAGGGGTGGATCTAAGGGGCAGAGAGGAGTGAAGAGGAGGGTCAGGTGCCAGGGGTGGGGAGGAGGAGTGGGGCAGGCACCAGGAGCAGGGGAGGAGGAAACAGGCAGGCGCCAGGGGCACAGAGTGAGGCAGGAGCCCGGCAGCAGCGCGGGTGTCTAGGGCAGGGGTGATCACCGGAGGGCAGAGCGAGGGCTGGGGCAGGGGGTGGAGTGGGGTGATGGGAGGGTCGGGTGTCAGGGGGGATAAGGGGGAAGAGGAGCCTCAGGGAGGCAGAGGGAGAGTGAAAGGAGGGGCTGGCCCCAGACAACTAGAGGGGAGCGGGGGAAAGGGCAGCCCCCGGGGGAGAGGGATCTCAATGGCAGCGGCGCACACCAGGTGGGCAAAGGGGGCGTGTGGGAAGGCGCAGGTGACAAGGGGGGTGAGGGGAGGGGCAGATGCCAGGGGCAGAGGGGAGCAAGGGAAGGGGTAGTTGTTAATGGGGAGAAGGTGAGGATAGCAGGGGTGGGTGCCAAGGGTACGGGGGGGGGGGGCAGTGGAGGGGCTGGCACCAGGAGGGCTGAGGGGGGTGAATGTTGGGGTGGATGCAAGGAGGGCAGAGGGGGAGAGTCGGATACTGGGGTTAGAATGGGGGGGATGATGGGCAGGTGAGCACAAAGGGGGCAGAGAGGGGTGTGGCAAAGGGCAGCCTTATGGGGGCAGAGGATAACGAAGGGAGGGGTGGGCACCAGGGGGGAAGAGAGTGAATGAGGGGAGGGGTGGGACCCAGAAGGTTAAGGTGGTGTGGGGAGGCACGGACGGCAGGGGCCCAAAGTGGGGCACGAGAAGGGGTGGACACCAAGGGGTAGATGGGGGTGAGGGTAGAGAGGGGCATCAGGGGGTCAGAGGAGTGAAGGGAGGGGCTGGCACCAGGGGATGGGGGTGGTGAGTGGAGGGGCTGGTGTGGGATGGGGAAGGTGGCAAGGGGGAGTCATGTGAGGGAAGGAGCAGACACCAGGGGGTGAGGGGAGGGGCTTGTGCCATGGGGTGATCTAGGGGGGTCATCAGGGGGTGAGAGGACAAGGGAAGAGGTGGATGCCAGGGGAGTAGAAGGGGTGACAGTCAGAGGCAAAGGGGGGCAAGGAAAGGGGCCTGCAACCATGGGGCAGAGGGGGGAGGCAGTAAGGGGGCAGGGGGAGGGACAGAAGGGAGCAAAGAAGGGGTTGGTGCCGGGACGACATCTGTTGGGAGGCAGAAGGGAGGAAAGGAAGGGGCAGGTAAAAGGATGGAGCGGGGGAGGGGAGGAGCGGGTCCCTGGGCAGAGAAGGGGGTGAAAGGAGGGTTGGGCACCAGGAAGGCAGGGTGTGAGGGAAGCCATGGATGAAGGGGGGACAGAGGGTGGTCAGGGGAGGGGATATTAGGAGGGTAAAGGGGGGAGGGGCAGGTACTGAGGGATTGAGGGGGGTTGAGCAGAGGGTCACACAGAAGGAGGGCAGAGGGGGAGGGGCTGGCACCAGGGGGGCAGAGGAAGGTGATGGAAGTTGTGGGCACCAGGAGCAGAAAGGGCTGAGGACAGTGGCAGCGGTGCAGATGCAGCAGATGGGCGGCTGGGGGAGGGGAGAAGGGGGGGAGGCAGGACAGCAGAGGAGATGAGGGGTGGGGTGGGCATCAAGGGGCAGTGGCAGGCACCAGATGGGCAGATGGGGTCAAGGGGACGGGTGGGAGACATGGGAGCAGAGGGTGGTTGGGGGTGAGGGGCAGATGCCAGGAGGGCAGGGGGGGAAGGGAGGGTGGGTTTCAGGGGAGAGGTGTGTGGAGGGGAAGGGCACGTACCAGGGAGGCAAAGGAGGACAAGGGCAGGGGCCCAGGGTAGCAGAAAGGGGTTGGGGGTGGGGTAGGAGGAGGATAGAGGCAGAGGACAGGAGGGCCCAGGGGTGAGGGACGGGTAAGGGATGGGCAGGAGCCAGAGGGCAGAGGGGGAGCAGGAGATGGACGGGCACCAGGGGGGCAGAGAGGGGTGAGGGTGGGTCAGGGTCCAGGGAATCTCTGTTGCTTTGGGGCCCTGTGTGGCTGGTTTGTTGCTAAGAGCAGGTCGGTGCCGTCCCCACACACACTAACCGGGCAGCCCTGCCCCAGGGGGCACAGCTGGGACTCTTCATGCCAGTCGGCCCCACGGGCCCCACCTTCCAGTCAGGCAAACCCCACAGCCAGCACCTCCCTTCGCCCAGCCCAGCCGCTCCCTCAGGGCAGGGCAGTGGGGGGCTGGGCAGTGGGGAGTGTAACTGGTGCTGGGAGGACCAAGGGCTGTTGCTGATGAGGCCGGGGCCGTGGGGAGGGGAGAGGGCATTTCCCCACTTACTGCCCCCTCCACCTGGGAGAATCTGCACCTGGTGCCAGTCCCAGCTCACACCTGTGCAGCGTCTACACTGGGGTTTATATACCTGGCAATAAAATAACTGTTATAATCAAGCTGGTTGTCACTTTCTCTCTCTAACTCTCCAAACTTTATGTTACTCCTTTGTGTCCTTGGTCCCTATCTTACTCTGTAGCAACACTTCTTTACCTAAACCAAAGATCCCTGGAGTGCCCAAAAATCCTATGGGGTTTGCTCATCAAGGGGGTTACTGCTAGAACAATTGTGGTGTAAAGGGGCATATGAAGGGGACAGCTGGGAAGTGCTGCTCTGCCTAGCCTATGGGGTCCAGGGGCAAATAAGGGTGCGGCTTAACGTGCCATTTGACCCAACCTGATTGAGTCCAGAGGCAAATAAGAGGGGGAGCCAAAAAGTGCTGTTTGGACCCAGCCTGCTCAAGAAGTGTGCTCTATTCTGGTGCGTTGCAAAGGTGCATAAAAGGGTGGCCACTGAAAGTGTGGTGTCACCCAGCCTGCTGAGTTCAGGGACAAATAAGGGATCAGCTGAGAGTGCTGATAGCCAGGTCCACTCAGACACACTCAGTTAATCTGGAACGTGTGTGTGTATCTGTGGGGGGTTATTTGAATCTGGTGCTGGAGGAGCCCAGCCCTGGAAACCTTAGGTCCTGCAGGATAGCTCCATTGGGAGGGGACTTGTAGCCATATGAACACACAAGTAACACGAGCAGTACATTAGTAGAATCACACCCTAGAATCACACCCCCCCCTTTCCAGGAAGGTAACCCTAATAAATGAGCATACCCCAAGGTGATGGGTAATAAGGGCCTTCCTCACCCCAAACCCATGGAGACACAGGACAGCTCCTGTCTGGGCATGTTATGCTAGGAGGAAATTGTGGGCTAGAGCCCGGTCTGAGCATGCAAATCCTGCAGCTGGGAAGAGAGAGCTGGGCAGTTCAGTGCCAGTTATGGACAGGTGAGAATGTCCGTCCTGCAGAACCAGCTATCGCCCTGGACAGCTGACAGCAGGGTCAGTATTTCCTCACCAATCAGCCCTTTCCCACAGGGGGCGTGTCCCTGCCCTGCAATAAACCCGGGTGTCGTCTGCCCCTTTCCACCCGCCCCAGTGACATTGCTGCTTCTAGCCTATTGAATGTCATGGGAAAATGCTTTGTGCAGGGAAAGGAGCAGAGAGCTCCCAGGGGGAGGAGGGGTCTCACCCTGGATAAAATATCAGCGGGATGTACAGTACCTGCGTAGGTCTGGGCGATTCTCCACCCTGCAATCAAGCACAGACAGAGGGGTGAGAACGCCCCGAACACAGACAGGCTGAGCAGGGGACAATGTCAGACAAGGTGATACTGGGGGGAATGGAACTTACTGAGCTCAGCTTGGAGTTTCTCTAAAAATAAAACAAAGAGAAACGCGTCAATATCACATGATCTCACCAGGGGAAGCGAGTCAAAAAGGCCTTAAAGCAGGGAAGTTAAAATCCTTAGACTGGCCTGGAGGCTACATCAGCAACCAGAGCCTGGCACCCCTGGGCAACAAAGGCATCAGCAAGGGGAGCAATACAGTAACCCCGTCCGGCCACCTGGCCAGGTGCAAGAGAGTGTTAGAGCCAAACAGGGGTCCCTCCGCACATGGAAAAAATTAACCCTGTGAGCCAGGAGAAAGGAGTGTACAGTGCATTGGGTAACATGTGTGATGTGAATTAATAGGGTAAAATTTAATTTGAAGAATTAACAACCAGGGATATGAAATGAATACCAAAATATTTCAGTCTGTCAGAATCAGGATTCCTGTGAGAGAATCGATGGGTCCCCTGGATCAGCAGGGGATACAAGGAGCAATTGGGGAGGGTAAGGATAATGCTGAGAAACTGATTTCCTTGCATCGGGTTTCACCATAGAGGGTGCTGAGGAGAGACCTGCCCTGGTGCAGCTCTGTTCAGGAAATACAGATCAGTGATTGGGGTGTGAAGTGGAGATATTGGAACAAACTGGGAAGATAAAGAGCCAGAAGTCACCAAGAGCTGAGGGATCCCTGCCTGATGGCAAATGCCCAGGAGATCTGAAATTATGTCAGAGCGATAGAGCTGAGCTGCTAATACGAATGTGCATCTCATTAAAATCAGCTACTATTCTGAAGAATCAGAGAGCTGGGAATGTTGTGCCCATCTTGAAAATCTGATAGGGGTAATCCTGAGAATTACAGGCTAGTGAGCTCTCTGTCAGTACCTGCTGAACTGGGTGAAACAAGAACTAAAATAGGATTGTAACAGAGCTCCATGGTCATGCTATGCTAAGGTCTAACCAGAACAGCTTCTGCAAAGGGAAATGGTGTCTCCCTAAATCTATCTGAATTCTCTGAGCATGTAAATAAATTTGTGGACAAAGGAGAACCACTGACACAGTTTATGTTTGCAGTGTTGGTGGAGCTGGTTTGGTCCTAGAATATTAGAGAGACAAGGTGGGTGAGCCAACGGTTTCTGTGGACTTTAAAAAGCCTTTGACAAAGTTCCTCGCACAAGGTTATAAGGAAAATCAGCTACCGTATTATGAGAGGTAAGACTGTCATGGATCAGAGACTGGGGCCTCTGTCAGAAACAGGATCCCAGACTAGACAGACTAGTCCCATTTGCTCTGGCGACTCCTGTGTTCTTAAAAGCTTCTGTCTTGGAGCCTGCTTCAGCAAAACACATAGCACCTGCTGAACAGGGCTGGATTGACTCCTGGGTTGAAAGTTCAGCATATGCTTCACTTCCCTGCTGAATAGGGCCCTAGTGAATATACGTTTAAAGTCCTGTTTCTTTAGCTAGATAATAATCCCCAAATAAAATTGGTTCCCTTGAAGTTTAGGCTCTCATGAAAATCCACTGTTATGACTGGCCAAGCAAAGCAAGGCTGTACACTCAACTCAACAGCGTTTCTGTCTGGCTGTAATGCAATAGCTTTTGAAAACTTGCATTTGGTCAATTCCAACATTTCCGGGCCTTGTGCTCTAGGTGTCATTGGGCACAACCCTAGTGATCTTGGTGAAAAGAAGAAGACTGGAAAAGTCTGATTTTAGTAGAAATCATGTTTACCCTTTTTTCTGATTTTCAGCAAAATCAACAGGCTTCTAACCACTGTGGGGATGAGGGGCCCAGCCTATAGAAGCAAAGAAGTGTGCCACCCTCTGATTAAAAAAATTGTGCTCCAGGATCTAAAGTTCCAAAGTGAGATTCTGTGCTCAGAACCTGCAGCCCAGAGGCACATGAGAGCTAATGTCATTTTAGCCACCTTTGCATCCTCCCGATCCTAGGTAACCTGCAGGCTAAAGCAGCCCCCGGTGTAACTCAGCACTTGTCTATATAGGTGTTGGAGGATGCCAGCTCCAGAGCACCCCCTTGTGTCACGGGGTAATATGCAGGCATCTCCCACCCTCATGTCCATCCTGGGGTTCCCAATAAGTTTCCACAAACCAAAGAACTTGAAACACCTGCCCCTTCTGTGGGTTTATAGCTTGTTATGTGTGTGTTTAATTTCTCCCCTCTTGTCACTTTACCTTTCGCTCTGTTTTGCTTCCAGAAGCAGTAACTGGCCAGGGGAATGAGAACAGCCAGGAGAGCCAGGATCACCCCCAGAGCCACCATCCAGGGATTGAGCCTCGGGAAAAACATCTCTGCAAGAGAAAGTGCCGTTGACTTGGGAGCAAACACGTGCAGAATGAAGACAGAGCACTGGGACAATGGTGACACTGTGACCAGTTAAAGAATCTCACTGGGAAGATTTGGCTCCTTTGTACTTTATTATTAAGCCAATGAATGTCCAAGCTTTAGCCTGGACTGAACATTAATGGGAGGGGGCGTGTTCGAGGTAGGGAGGGGGTAGAGTGGAGCTTTGTTGTGCTACACTCAAGTGTTCCCTAAGCTGCTCTATCTTGTCAGGGCTGCAGCCAGTACAGACTGACCCTCAGAATCAGATACTTGTAACGAGAGCCCAGCAAATCTGTGGATATCTGCTTTACATCCGCGGACCATGTTTGCGGGGCGCAGATCGGATGCGGATACAAATTTTGTATTTTGTACAAAGGGCTCCAGTTGTAACCAGCTTCCTGACACCCCGACTCTCCTGGGCTCAGTGGGGTTCACGTTCACTAAAGAGTCTGGCCCAAAATATGTTAACGCAGGATTTTAATAAAAACAAAACTTCAGCCTGGAGATTCAGAGTAAAAACACTTCCAGATTCCTGGTGCCTGGGCCCAGGAGCAATGGCTGACTAAAGAGTCCTTTGCTAAGTGGTCAGTGTGGTGTATTGAAACTGTGCAAATATTACACGTTGTCACTTTAAATCCTGAGGGGATTGCTGGGCCTGCTTGCAGGTTTGGGGGCTCTGTGTGTGGATCCTCTGCAGTCAGTCTGCATAGAGCCAGCCTGGAGCAGGATGGTTTGGTTCGGTTCTGCCTTACGGAGCAGTCTGCTTTGTTTCTCTCTCTGTATATATGTATTTGGCTGTGGTGTGTTGGAGTTCTGGATTCTCAGACGTAAAGCAGTGTTACATTGCAGCCTGCCAGGGAGAGTATTTGTGTTTTGTTTCACACTCTCACTGTGTGTGCCTTGAACACACCCGTCAGGTAACACTGGGCATCCCACAGGCTAATCAGCAGTGCAGCACTTCGAGATCTCAGATGAATGGTGCTTAAAAATGCAACATTCTTATTACTACCGTGATGAAATAGTCATTCTGTATTAACAGAGTTATTTGGTAAATAATAATACGTAAAACCTGAACTTTTTTCCCCCCCAAATTAAGCTGCTTTTAGGTAAGATTTTGTTTCTGAATATTTTGGGCCTGATCCTTTATTGCTAGCACTCCCATTCACCTGCTTATACAGGGGAGGCAGGATCAGGCCCACTGTGTGCTTGTGAAATGAAAAACCGCAGTGTACATTCGCATGGCAATTGGGGTTATGCGGCTGGGCTGTGGAGCTCTGCATTTACTGCTTTCTGGGAAATTAAATACAAGTTACAGTCTGAACTGCAGGACGGGCTCACAGTGCAGCTCTCACTCTGATGTGGTGTTTTCAGATGTCATCTAAGTAGCAGTGCTCAGACCATAGCCAGGGCTCCCTTGTGCTGTCCAGGAAAGTGACTTCTTAGCCAGACTTTCAGAAATACTCAGCACAGAGCGACTCTCCCTGAGAACAAAGGAGAATTCCCTCCCCCACCCCACACTGAGAACTGTGATGTGGACAGCACACACACAGAGAAGTTAGCGACAAACACAAATATTCTTGCTGGGTGGTTGTAGCGTAACACAACTTTGTTTCTCAGAATCCAGACCCTTAACACACAAGACCCCACAATGGAGAGGGGCTGCTCCCTAAGGCAGCGGGCACAGTTCTCCGCACCTTGCTTTACATTGGCTTGTTTATAGGAACAGTTACCGTGCGGCCAGCTGGGAAGTAAATCCACCTCGCACCAGCCTGCTGTGTACTAACTGTATGGCAGTGGCGTACCAAGCGGGGGGGAGGTGGGGCCAGGTCCCCGGGTGCCAGCTGCAGGGGGGAGGCACTGGGCTGGCCCTTCATGATGCGCAGAGCTTCCTGTGCACTCTGCCCCGGAGCACACTTATCCGCTGCTCAGCTCTGCTGTCCGGTGGCAGCTCAGATGGGGTGGCTTCATCCCAGGCTGGGCCGGCCTTTCACGACATGCGGGGGGGCGGGGTCGCAGGATCGGAAATGGGAACAGCTGCCCCCAGCTTCCTGCGCCCCCCGCCTGCCATGAAGGACTGGCTCTTGCCTCCTCCCCAGGCCAGGGTGTGAGGCTGTTCCCCAGCCGAGCCGGCGCTGGGCTGCGGGGCGGGAGAGGCAGGCAGTGGAGCCAAGCCTGCATTTGCACCCCTACCCCCGCTGCAGATACAAACCCCCCCTCCCTGGGGCAGCTGAGGGGTGGCGCCAGGACCCCTCCTGCCCTGCGTGGGTGGAGGGTGTGAGGCTTGGCCTCCAGGCACCAGAGACCCTCCCTACGTCACTGCTGTATGGACCTTGCTGCTGAGAACTAAAAGTTCCCTGGTGCACTTTGATCTGTTCCCATTTCAAAGTGGGTTATATCAAAGCGCACTGTGGAATTGTTAGTGCATGTGGCAGGCTTCACACAGATAGTTAGTGCGCGGCAGGATAGCGTGAGGCAGATTTACCCCCCAGCTTGTCGTGAACTAACTGTTCTTGTAGACAAGCCCTGATTCCGCTCACACACTTTCCAAGAAGTTCTCAGCAGCTTAAAGGTTCAGGCCAATAAATAGGAGACACAATGATAAATACTCTCCACCTACGTGTGCAGTGCCTCAGTCTATCCATGTGCAACTTGGACATGCACTGACCTGCTATGGAAATCGCTGACTCCCTCTCCTGGTTGTGTCGGGGGTTCCTGACACAGCAGGACACTTTCTGGTTGGACTCCTCTGTTAGAACAATGGCAGCCTCTGTTTGAAACAGGCCATTGGCCTCTTGGGATATGTTTTTAGGAGCTGATGGTAAAAGCTGCCCCTGGAGATCTCTCCACAGCACCTCGGGCTCTGGGAACCATCCAGACGATCGACACACAACCCGGATCCCTCCATCCTGATGTCCCTCCACAGAGATGGCAGGATCAGAGCCCAAACCTACAGAAGAAATAAATGAACTTGTGACGATCCTATAGTGCCCAGTAATGAGCCAAACATTTGATTACACTATTATCAAAAGCCATTTCCTGCTAATATAATAATTGAATGTGGGTCCGTGGGTGTGGGCTGGTGAGTTAACCCAGCCCGATTCCTGTCTGATACACAGTAGAATTAATGTTAATGTCTGGGGCTGTTCTGTGCATGAACTGGTTCCAGTTTAATGAAACTTGTGTAATTAAAACAGTGCAAACTCCTGGATGGGCACTCTTAAGTCAAGATAAATCAAGATGAGCCATTTCCTAACCCATTTAAAGGTGTCCACACAAAGGTTTGCTCTAGTTCATGGAAACCAGTGCAGATGTAGGTGTAGACAAGCCTTAAATTAATTCACTAACAAAAATCTTTATTACAGGGAGTTCAGGCTGCTTGACAGTGTCTCCTACTTTTCCAGAGCGCAGAAGCTGGCAGCAGAAAGTAGACACCTCTGAGAGCCAGGAAACACTCAGGTCTGGTCTACACTACAATGGCAGGTCAACATACGCTGCTTTGCATTGATCTGTTTGTGCATCAGTTTACACTGAAATTTGTCTCCCACCGATGTAAGAGCCCCATGACGCCAACATAGTAACATCACCTCCCTGCGCAATGTTGAGCCGAGGTTGATGTACAGAGATTGATGCAGAACGAGTGAAGATACCGTGTTATTTATGTTGACCTTAAGAGTCCTCCAGCAGCTGTCCCACAATCCCTGCCACTGACTGTTCTGGTCACAATTGGGAGCTCCACTGCCCAGGGGTCAAGTAGACCAGAAGCCATACACACCCCCATTGAAAAACCCTCATAAATTTGGGAGATGGGGGTTGCCCTGGCGACTGCCATCAGTCTGGTGGCACACAAGACTGTGATCTCCAGGGCCTAGGGTGGGGTAAGCGAAGGCAATGTTTCAGAAGAACTCCCCAGGGAAAAGGAGAAGGAGTGATAACATTTGGCAAGTCTGGTTTGGTTTGTGTGCAGCAGGCTCAGTGTTTGAGTGTAGACCAGGAGTTCGCTACACCTGACGTAAACCTCATGTCACAGTTACAGAACTAGCTGCACCTCTGTCCCCTTTCTGCTCTGTCAGACACCACCTTCAAGTGTCAGGCCTCCAAACTTTACCCTTCCTGGAGGAGAGTTTCTCAGTTCTCCCACTCTTAGACCAGGCTCTGGGCTACAGCACCCTGTGTATCAACCACCATTACCCTGTGGGTGCCAGACACGAGTCAAGATCAATCCCAGCTGGTGAGTTTGGGGAGAATCAGAGCCATTCTTTGTCCCCAGGTGTGCACAAAAAAGTTGTAATAACCACAACATGTTAATGTCACCTGACTGTTTTGAGGTGTTTGTGTATCTCATTAACCCCTGGCTCAAACGACCTCAAATTTGGGCCATTAACCCTACCCCAGACTCCAATGAGTCACAGCATTTGCAAGACAGTCTGAACATGTGTGTGGATTTTAGCACACTTAGAAAAAACTGGCTGTTCAACAGTAAACTAGCGTCACGCTTAACCAGATCAGAGCTACTGTCCTACCATAATGAGAAAAATCAGGTGTCATCTCACCATGAACCTTCTGACTCCACTTATCACCTTGTTGAAGATATCAAAACATCAGCAGAAGTTACTGACCTGCCACCTGCAGTTCCAATAAAGCTTCTTCATAAGAGACACCGGACTGAAAAAAACACGTGTACTGCCCAGCGTCTGACAGCCGGATATTGCGTATTCTCAAGGAAACACTCCCATTGGCGATGTTGTCTTTCAAGAGCTGAGTTCTTCCTCGATATTCCGGCATCTGCTCTCTATACTGATCCTGCCCATCACGGTACAGGTGCACGACTGGAGAGTACTGGGATCGGAACCATCTCAGCTCCATGCTCTCAGCGCTCATCCTGGGGGAGAGGTGGCAGGGCAGGACGGCCTCCCCGCCTAGGGAGGCGGTGATTGGACGGTCAGGTCCTGTCACTTTGAACTTTGCTGTGAAATGTGCAATGACAAATGGAAATTAAATCAGCGAGGGGCTGGGGATGGCATGAATTCAGCAGCAAGACTCACTGTAAGAGAGCGCCCTGCGTTAGAAGTGAGCACCACGTACCCATGCAGTGCCCCAGACATGTCTGTGAGTGCAGAGAGTCACAGGCTTGGGGTAACTGCACCTCTGACCCCTTTATGGTCTGCTCAAGGATTGTCCCCTCAGGCCTCCAGCCATCACCTCTCTGTGGGCAGGGACCCAGGTCGCTCTCCCTCCAACAGGGGTTTTAGGATTGCAGTCCCCTGCAGGTCACTGTGGTTTTCCCAGGAGGTCTGACTAAAGTCCAGCACCTGCGCTTTGCTTTCTCTCCCAGGGCTATGAACAGTGTGTGCCAGCAGCTACCAGAAACCAAACGGCTCTTCAAAAGCAGAGACCATTAAAGGACAAAAGCCTCACAGAGATAACTTAACATAAATGAATCAAAGGTCTGGACATGTCCCGCTTATAACAAAGATTCTCATCTGGCACATGGGACTCTCTGGTAGGTTCCAAAATCTTTCAGATCCTTCTCTAAGGGTTTGCCCTCTTGATTAACAGGTCATTGGTTTATAGACCAAGATCCCAGGCTTCCAGTCAGTTTAAATCAAGGGTTTATACCAACATTTTTTGCTCTTTTTGGCTTCTGGGATCCGGTCTAAACTAGTTCAAGCAATTTTCCCTAGGGGTGATACTTTTCTGGAGCTGTTTCCTGTCCCAGAGGTAATTACCCCCCATGGTTTATAGATACAGGAGTAGCTGGGGTAATCCTACCCCATGTCATAGATTACAATCCTGAGCCCACACAGATACGCATAGCACATATAGATACATTTATAAGGGAGGTACAAAAATACACAGAACATTCATAACATTCATTCAGTAGTCCCCAAAATACTATGTGGTTGCAGTGTCTGTCACACAGAGCTCACATGTGAATGTTACACACTGTCCTAGTATCTGTGAATAGGGCTCAACACTTCTCTTGGGCACCCTGGGTTTAATGGATACTGGGGGGCCTAGTTCTCTGATGCACTAAGGACATTTCATGCTGCTCCAGTGCGGGGGCCTCCCCGACGGGTGTAGGGACAGTGTAAGGACTTACAAAGTGTATAGATGTGAACATAGATCGTCATCACTATGCAGGTGAAATCAGAGGTCAGATAATGGAGAGGGAGAAGGAGGCAGATAGAAAAGTGCAGGGGGCAGAGAACCGGCCATTGTGGAACTGCACAAAATGGGGCAGGGGTAGGTGTCACAGGGCAGAGACTCAGCATCAGAAGACACAGAGAGAGCTTGTTAAATTGGCAGGATGGGAACCACAGCAGGCCTGAGTAGCTGTGAAGTCAGCACTGGGGGTGGAGAGGGTCACTGTAAGGGCTTCACCAAGGCACAGAATGAAGAAGCAGCAAATGTCCTCACACCCTCATCGTGAGACGAGGTTTAGACCTGAGCCCTAATCAGACGTGTCCAGTGCAGCAGCAGTGACTTGTGGGCTGTCACTTGGTAACTGGAGAATCTGGGATTCAGGACTCGTTGGTGGCTGCAGAGTCTGATTTGGGACGTGCGTGGTCGGGCAGTGCGGTGTGTGGGGAAATTGGGAAATGTCCTTTAAATAGTTTGTGAGCCCTGCCGTGGCGCTCGCTGGGTTCTGTGTTTTAGAAGCTGCCAGGACCCAGCCAGAGCCGTAGGATGGATGTCGTGTCCAGGCCTGACAACTTTGTGTATAGCTAGTAACCATGGTTCCTGGGGACCCAGCTGTGCCCTGGGGTGTCTCCATGTGGCCGGTTGCTGTGTAAAGAGCAAAGCCACAGCAGGCGGGTGGAGCAGAGGCGGGTTATCAGACCAGGCCGTGACGCGAGAGGGACGGTGATGACCAGCAATAGCAACGGGCAGCAAACCCAGCGAGGGGCTGGAGCTCCTACCTGACGCCAGCCTGTGAGCCTGCAGAGCGAGGCAGAGAGCGAGGTAGCCGGGCAGAGCGGAGCTCACTGTGCAGCCAGGGGAGAACGAGGGAACCTTCCCCCTCATCGCAGCTTGGCCTGGGGAAGAGAAGAAATAACAAACCAGACGGCGAGTGAGTGTGACGCAGGGACAGGGACACGGGCAGTGGGGAGGAGGGAACAAGCCTCACTGCTGCCGAACACACACCGGCAGGGAAGGGATTTCCCCCATCGGCCTCGTCTGCCCTGGCTCGGAGCTGGTTCGATGTCGCTGTGGCTAAAACCCCAGAGCTGCTGGCAGCCGTTCCACACCACGCGCACACCACGGCTGGCACCTGTGGGGCTGTCTGCTCTATTAGACTATGATAATCTCTCCAGGGCAGAGAAGGTCTCCCACTATTAGGGTATCCAGTGCCCAGCATGATAGAGTCCCCATCCATGTAGGCGCTACCGTAACACAAATGAATACATAAACAAGAAAGGGACGTATTAAGGAAAACAAGCCCACGCAGGCAAGGCCCTTGAGTGTGGTAGGAATGGCCACTGATTGCTGTGGGGAAAGCAGCTCCATCTCCCAGCCACTCCAGTCGCAGGTGAGGGCTCTCTGGGGATCTTGCTATGAGCGGATCAGTCCCTGGCCCTGTGAGGTTGTATGATCGAACTACAACGATGTATAACATTGTTGCTACTACTGTTATACAATTGGAACAAAATTTATGCAAAGTATGTCATATAAGGTATCAATGGAAAAATGACAATCTATCCAATAGAATTATCCTGTTTGTATGCATGTGTCATGTTTGTATCTAAAGTTATGAATATTAACTGTAAACCTGTATTTCAAATGTGTTTGCTCCTGGGTAACACCCATAAGCTAGTTTGCGTACAGTCCAACTAGCCCATTGGGAATGAACTATGCAAGTTAATGGCCCATTAAAGGACATTAAATAGACCATAGAAAAAGCCTGTTCCCACCCAATGGGCCTTCCTGTGAAGGTGTTATCCAGAATATGGACAATGGCTGCTCCCATGACTTAACAAGGCATGCAAGGTCATGTGACTTGCTCATGTGATCCTGGACTCCATCTTGTGACTATAAAATTCCACAAGCTAAGGCTAAAAGCTTCCACTCACACAGGAGAAGATGTATATGGCAGCTTTACCATCTGCATTTGGTCTTCATTTCCTGCTTCATTTCTCTGGAACGGATTTTTAACAAAGAATCTCTGAACAAGGACTGGTGACGCCCAAACTGTTTGGGTAATTTCCGGAGACTTTGTAAATTAGCAGTTTATTCCTCCATTGCTACAAACGTGATCCATGAACTTGGCAATGATTGTGTGTGATTCTTTGACCATTTTAACTCTCTTCTTTCTTTAGCCTATGAATAAACCTTTAGATATTGGCAGCAGTGTGATTATTGGGTAAGAGCTGAGTTATAGCTGGGCCTGGTTGTGTGACTGAGCTCTTGGGATTGGAAGAACGCTTTGTTTGATGACATTGATTCTAAATAACCACTCATCATAAAGTCTAGTGTCTGGGTGGTGAGCGAGGGCTGGGATATTAAGGAAACGGCTTTTCTGACTTCTTGTTAACCAGGGTAATCAGGCAGAGTTTATTTACTTTTATTGCTGGCTTGGTGTATCTTATGGAAGAATAACCACCAGTCTGGGGAGAGGAGGCTGCCCCATTTCTCAGCAGTTTTCCCTGAATCTGGTATCCTCAGCTGTGACCCACTGAGGCACGGTGACAGACCCCAGATATTTTACATGTGACTGAGTGGTCCTCCCTCATTGCCCCCAGCAGCGGTGCAATATTAGGGAGGAATTCTGATCAGAGTCACCACGTCTCTGTGTCCCCTGGGATCTGCAACATTTAAACCACTCTCAGAGACAAAGAACTTTAGACCTTATCTACATGGGCCGTTCATGCCAGTAGAGGCTGTGGTGCCCTTCCAGACAGTCCAGCAGCTCCTCTGGGAGGACCGTTCTAGTGAATAACCTCACAGCTTAGCGTGCTGGGCTGCCCTTCACCTTTCTGAACAAGCCCCTTCTCTGCTTCCTGGCTGCATGCATCAACCTAACAACATCCAAAGTAAGGGCTACTTAACGAGGTGCAGATGTAATTACTGACCTGTCCCTGCAAAATCCCCTCCCCCAGCCCTCACCCACACATCCCACTGCCCAAACTCCTGCCCACCAACTGCTCAGTGGAGACCAATGCAGCATGTAAAGCAAGAGCCCCACTGCCAGACCTGCTGCCCACATCATCATGACAGCCACTCACTGCTCAGAGCACCCTAGGAATCAACCAGGGAACTTTGCAAGAGGTGTCATGGTCACAGGAGAAGTAAGATGGAAAATGACCTACTATCGCTATGTGCTACCAAGATTAGGAAGGAACCCAGAGATGACTTTTCAAAACAGTGGGGGAAGTATTTGGTCACTGCTGCTATGGAGACTAATTAAGACCAGCAGCTACTTGTTAGTTTCCTCAGCTCCCCAGTTCCTGCATCTGAAGTGTGACACCCCTCAAGGATGGGCCCATGATGAGCTTCTTAATGCCTGGCTAACCTGAGAGGGCAGAACTGCAGGACAAAGGAGGAGATGTTTGGAGACCCCCGACAGCCTCTCGGAAGAGATCCAAGACCAGAGAGGACTGGAAGGGTGCCCTGCTTGTGGAGAAAGAGACAGACAGACAGACAGCTGACCAGAGCCTGGCCATGATCCAGGAGAGCATTGCCCTGATTCATGACATGGCTGAAAAGAACAAGGACATGCAGAAGCAGTTCCTGCAGGCATTGCACAGACAGAACGGTTCCCTGGAGAGGATGCTGCTGCAGTGTCCCAAACAGCACAGCAGCCTCCAGCAGTACCACATCCCAGTCACGTACTGCAGCCCCCGGAGAACACTGCTTACCGGGACCAGACTCCTAACCAGCTTCCACCACACGCTGCTCTTCAGTTCCTCCATGAATCTCATTGACGTTCATTTTACTAACGAGTTGTGTACATTTCTGATTGGTTGTCTGAGTCTCATAGCCCCGGACTATGGTCAGTTATGTTGACATTAGTACACTTCCCAATGTGCACAGACCAAGGTCAGAGGGGACCATTAGATCATCTAGTCTGACTCTGACACAGGCCAAATACAGGCCATTTACCCCTGTATTGAGCCCAGTCGCTTGTGTTTGACTAAAGCATCTTCCAGAGAGTCTCCAAGTCTTTATCTGAAGACAGCAAGAGATGGACAATTCACCAGTGCCCTTGGTAGTTTGTTCCAGTGATTAATCGCCCTCCCCGTTACAATTCTGTACCTTATCTCTCACATGAATTTGTCCAGTTTTAACTTCCAGCCGTTGGTTCTTGTTATGCCTTTCTCTGCTCTATCAAAGAGACGGTTAGTACCGGGTATTTTCTCCATGAAGACGTGACCAATAGGGAACTTTACTGAACTATGTTTATGAACTATCAGTAGGACTCTGTAACATTGCTACTGCTTTGGGGGAAAGAATTGCTCCTCTTGCTGGGCCGTGGCAGATCAGGCTGGGTGTCTGACACGTAGAGCCACTAGGGCTCTCTGGGCTAGAATCAACACCTATCAGTGGGGATCTTGAAAAGACAAGGGGAAGCCTCAATGACTGACCATCAACTCCTAGAGCAAGTTTCTTCCCCCCACCTCTCTGCAGGGAAGAGGAGCAATAGCCTGGCACTAGAGAGCAAAGGGAGAAGGTGGCGGGTGTCTGTGTTAAAGAACTGGGCTCACAGGGACACGGGAACTCCCTTGGGACTGAGAGACAAAAAAGGGACACGGAGTGAGCGAGCCAAGCTGGATGCTGGTTCTGGCCAGGCTGAGCCCTCTCTTCACCTTCGCTTCTCTCCAACACTCGCCCAGTTCCAAGTTTTCCCCAAATCATCTATTTCATAGTGTGCAGCCCTCTGCTGGGACACTCAGAGGAGTTATTGAATGTGCTGCTCCTTTAAAGAGACAGATGTCCAGCTTGTCACTGTAACTGACATTAACAATCACTTCAGCTCAGGTCACAGGCGGCAATGGTTGAACGTTGCAGGCTCAGCACAGAGGCTCCGGCTGGACCAATGGAGACTCCTCCCCTGTCCTGCCCCCCACTGAGCCAACGGGAGCTGCTCCGAGCCCGGAAACCTGCCGAAACAGGTGCCGACGGGAGCAGTTCAGAGCTGAGCTCTTTGGGAAACGTGGCCCTCGGGCTCTGCGGCCGCAGGAGCCTGCAAGAGGCTGCGTTGCTGGGAAGGGCAGCGGGCTGCCGACAAGGGCTGACTTCACTCGGGTTCACACCACGTTATGCCGATGGAAATCTGGCTCGATCCAGATTGTGACAGGGCAAAGTGTCTGTAACCTGCCTGAGGCCAGGACAGCTGCAGGGGCCGGCAGGGCCCAGAGAGCAGCCACACTGGGGGGGAAGAAGGTGAGAGCAGGGCGGGGGTGAGTCACTCCCTGAGCGCCTGCATTCAGGGGCAGTCACTGTTACAGTCCCAGTGAGAGGTAAAGCTGCCCCCTCCCCCCCTCCAGAAACCCCTGAGGGCAGCAGCAGCCTCCCCTGCCCTGCCCTCTGTGGGGTGACCCCCCTGGTATTCAAGGGGCCTTGTGGGCACCTGTAGGTAAAATTTACACTCAGAGGGGAAGATTTTCACAAACACATAAGGGAGTTAAGATCAATGCTGCTTGTGCTCCTAAATCCCTTAGGCATTTTAGAAAATCTCCCTTTCCCTGCATCAGTTACACCCAATCTGGCCCCAGGTGTTTCCCTTCGTATCTTTCACTCTGAAGCTTCACGATAGTGAGCTGATGATGAAAACACCCGCACACAATGGGGTACCGAGGATGGGGTGGGGGGGGGACACACTCCCCAGGTGCCAGCCTGGGGGAGGGGCACTGGCTCCAACCCCACTGACATCCCCGGTGGCCGCGCTGACCCGGCCCCTCCACCTCCCTTCCTCCCAGACACTCCACCCCCGCTCTGGGCACATGGAAGGAACCGCAGGGATCCCAGCTGCGCAGGGTCCAGGCAGCCAAAGATGTGGCTGCAGGGCAGAGCCCATCACGCTCCCCGCACTGTCCCCGCCACCAGACGGCCCCTCATACTTACATTTGCGCCTCCTTCCCATCGATGGCAGCGCTGGCAGCGCCCCGCAGGTGGGAATCCTACTGGCCCGTTTCCTGCTCTCCCCCACTCCTGCTGCCTGCACACCTGCCGCCCCTACTGCCTGGGAGGGAAAGCAGGAAACGGGCCCACAGACACACACCCCACAGGGCGCTGCCGCTGCTGCCACCAATGCAATGTAACTATTGGCTCCTGGGCGCCGGAGACCCACTGTGCGGCACTGCCCGCTCACAGCACAGGGACATGACAAATGGCGATCGGTACCTGCGTCTGTCAGTGAATGAAGCAGGGCAGCAAACAAACGTGCCGCTGACAGTGGAGAAGTGACGGGGCAGGTCTCTGAATCTGTGTGGGCATTTCTACCGCCACAGCTGAGTTCCCGTAGGAAAGTGACACTTTATCCACAAATCCCTTGAGTGAGGCCTGTAGATACCCGCAGCTCTTCTGAATAATCAGCGCCATAAGCCAGCAAACACCAAGGGCAGCAAATCAGCTGGAGTTGCAGTGAGTAACCCCTACCTGCCGAACCCGGGGGAGTCGTTTCGGAGCAGCTCCCATCTCTCCAGGAGGCTCCCAGCTTCACTAGCACCCGGAGCCATTGTCTCTAGGGAGAGCTCCTGCTCCCAGTGACGGCGTCCCTGTCCCAGGCGGTAACAGCCATTCTGCCGGTGGGGTCAGGTAGCCACAGGGTTTAACACCAGCCTGCGCCTAAGGTTTACATTCAGTGAATACATTTGATATGAAATGGCAGTGCCGGCCTCTCTCGGCACATCCCCCAGCTTCAAAAGTGCAAGAAGAACAGAACCTGGCAGGTTCCTGTAACTGGATCCTCCTCCCAGCGTGGTTATGTCACAAAGATCAAATTCCTCTGCAAGAAACCCACCTGGAGGGCTTGTGAGAGGGCAGCTTTGGTGCCAGCAAACTCAGTTCTCCAGTTCTCCTGGTGATGGCCAGTTCTGCAGGCTGCTTTTCCTGTGCTTCAGGAGTCACTGTAATTATCTCTGCCTTGTGCAAAGAATGGGACCAAATTCTGCTGCAGCAGCCCCCAATCTCAGTGGCAATGTCAATTTATTCCACTTCCCTGATGTACAATGAAGCAGTGATTATCTGGGTGAGAGGGTTTTTCACTATACTCTCCAAGTGCCCAGCTCCATTCCCTGGGCCTCCACTCCTGCAATGTTGTTCAGACAGCGGTTCAGAACCTCTTTCCTGCGCCCTACTGATGTGCTGTTCTCCTGGCAGCAGGTCACAGCAGGGCAAGGAGAAAAAAAAAAACAAGATGGTGCCTGGCTGCATGCAACAAACCTGCTGAATTCTCTGGGATCTTGGAGAAATGCAAAATCCCATCAGCGTGCAATGTTGTGATACACACGGGCTGCACAGTCACCCTAGTGCGAGCTCGGCTGGGAGAAGCGAGCAAACAAGTGTCCACTTCCTGGACACTACAATATAAATAAAGGATGATCACATTATTACCACTCTATACTGAAGACGAACTGACCGCAATACATATCTTCATGCCTCCAGCTTTCACCCTGGACATTACACTATCCATTGTCTACAGCCAAAGCTTAAGATACAACCGGATTTGTTCTGATCCCTCAGACAGAGACAAACACCTGCAGGATCTCCATAAAACATTCTTAAAAACTACACGACCCACCTAGAGAGGTGAAGAAACAAATTGACAGAGCCAGACGGGTACCCAAAAGTCACCTATTACAAGACAGACCCAACAAAGAAAACAAAAGAACACCACTGGCCATCACCTACAGCCCCCAGCTAAAATCTCTTCAACACATCATTAAGGATCTATAACCCATCCTAGCAGATGATCCCTCACTCATTCAAGTCGTGGGAGGCAGACCTATCCTTGCTTACAGACAGCCCCCCAACCCGAAGCAAATACTCACCAGTAACAGTACACCATACAAGAAGAACACTAACCCAGGAACCTATCCCTGCAACAAACCCCGTTGCCAACTCTGCCCACACATCGACTCTAGTGACACCATCACAGGTCCTAACCACATCAGCCACACCATCAGGAGCTCATTCACATGCACATCTACTAATGTGATATACACCATCACATGCCAGCAATGCCCCTCTGCCATGTACCGGACTGTCACTAAGCAAAAGAATAAATGGACACAAATCAGACAGAAAAAATGGTGACCTCCATAAGCCAGTCGGAGAGCACTTCAATCTCCCAGGACACTCTGTAGCTGACTTGAAAGTTGCCATTCTTCAACAAAAAAAACGTCAAAAACAGACTTCAGCAAGAAACTGCAGAGCTGGAACTCATCTGCAAACTTGACACAATCAGATTGGGTCTGAACAGGAACTCGGAATGGTTCTCTCATTACAAGAAGTAATTGTCACTGTTCACACAATCTCACCTTCCAATCAATGGTTGTGAATAAGCCTCAGCTACCCTAACTGAACTGACTTTGTTAGCACTTGCCCTCCACATTGTTATGTTTCTTACCCTTGGATGTATTTATATATACCTTCTATCTGTGATTTCCACTTCATGCATCTGACGAAGTGGGTTGCAGCCCACGAAAGCTTATGCCCACAGAAATTTGTTAGACTTTAAGGTGCTACAGGACTCTCGTTGTTTTTGCTGTACACAGACTAACCTGGCTACCCGTCAGGAGTTACAGAGACATTTCACTAAAAGAAAATATTTTTTAAACTAGCAGCCTTAGGCTATAAGTCTAGCAATAATTTCCCCATAGATGCAGTCCTAAAATATATCCAGACATCCTGTTTTTCCCAGATATCTGCCCCAGCATATTCAGAGTGAGAGAACGCAGGGTCAAGTCTATTTCACGTGTTCACTGTCTCACCTCCTACCCCCTCCCGGTTTGCTAGTTATGCTAAGTTCCTGCAGAGGCCTGAGCATGGCTAAAAGCAGCAAGCAGAATAATTGGGAGTCCAGCCCAGGGACTGTCAGTGGCTTGCACACCTGACTTACACACGGTATATTACACACACAGTGGAGACCGGCTCAGTCGATCCCCGAAGTGCTTTCTGGTTGACGCAATAAATCCACCCCCCAGAATAGTGTAAGACTGCGTTGACTGGAGGGTGTCTCCTGTCGATGCAGCACCATGGAAACGCTGCGGTAAGGGAACATAAGCAAGTCGAGGGGAGAAACGCAAGCTACAGTACGTGCTTGTGTATCTCCCGTCGAGGGCTGCCGGCCGTGCAGACCAGGCCAAGGGCTTAGGTCAGTTAAACCATATCCTGAGCGATGTAGCTGGGCTGACCCAACTTTCTGGTTTAGACCAGCCCTTAGAGTCACTCAGGGCTCATGCTGCACCCAGGCATGCGACCCCTGCCAGGCTGTGCCGTGGTGTAACGTCCTCCCAGGAAACAGACTGTGCCTGTGACTTTCCCTAGACTGGGACAGCTGCCAGGGCCAGCGTTGCCCCAGAGAGGCCAGCATTGGCCAGGGAGGGAGCCCGATTAGGGCTCCAGGATGCAGATTCATGGACTCCCCCAACACACACCCCAGAGCTCTGGGGGGAGATGAAGCACCCCTTGCTCTGGAAGAAGCATTGGCCCTGCGGATGCAGGTGGGGTGGGAAGGATTCACTGGACCAAGGTTTTTCTCTTCTTGCCTTTCACCCCCTCATTCTTGAACTTCAGGTTAGTGATTTACCGACAAAGGTGATGATGGGGGAGAAAGAAACACAAACAAATACAAACCCCTGCCCCGCCTCACATCATCATCACAAGAAGAAAACTACACCCAGTGATTGCTGGCCAAGTAGCGTCTAACATCACTGCAGAGAGCAGAGGAGTGAAAGAAAGGGCGGGAGGCCAGCGCTGCGCCAGCGTCCCGGTCTGTGTTCAAATGAACAGAGAAATCTGAATTTGCAGGACGTTTCCACAGCCAGGTTTATATCAGACTCAGGAGGTGCCAGTTTCTCCCTGACAATCCCTTCAGTGAGGCCCGTTGGTGGCAGCAGCTTATCTGCAGGACAAGTGCTGCGTGTCCGGATGCCTCAGCCAGAGCCGGGGAGCTGGGGACCCAGAGCCCAGAGCTCCCCTCCCGCTGAATCCTGGACAGAAGCTTTGTCTGAAACCGTGTCTGTCTCTTCCCAGGGCCCTCAGTGTTTCTAGCACCCCCGGCCCCTTCGCCACGGAGAGTTGGCGCCATCAGCCCCCATTTCACTTACCGAGGCTGCGGCACCCGTTCCACCCAGGGAGTCACGAAGCCACAGGGTGAGACCAGACTCCTCACCATTATTTGTTACACGTGTGACTCCATTAACTGGGCCCAGCGCCCGGCCCCCCTGCCGCTTCCACCCGCATCAAAAAGGAAAAGGAAAGTACTGAACTTAACTAAAGTAACGGTTTGCTGTGTCACTGGCTGACAGGAAACTCCTCTTAAAGAAACACCCCCAGACACAGGGCTGCAGGGACGGGCCTGGTCCTCTGGCAGGGACAGTTTGATGTGAGTGCCAGAGCAGGGGGTGTCACTGCCACCCCTGGAGCCTGCTCTGCCTGCTCTCCATGGATCAATTTGGTAAATTCCAATTTAGGCCCCTTGCCAAAGTTCTTGTGGGTGCCAGACGCTACCTACAGCCATGGGAAGGGTTCTCCCATCAGTGCAGTAAATCCACCTCCCCGAGAGGCAGTGGCTCTGTCAATGGGGGAATTCTCCATCCACCTAGCGCTGTCTGCACCGGGGGTTAGGTTGGTTTAGCTGTGTCTCTCAGGGCTGAGCAATGTAGTTATGTCGGCCCAATTTCCTAGAGTAACCCCCAAGGAGATTCCCTAGATCCCTGGGGCTCCGTGTGGTGGCAGCTCAGGGAGGGGGAGTCAAGGCAGACCCAGAGTCTGCCCAGCAACCAATCGGGGCGGGGAAGCCCCTGCCAGGGAGCTCAGGAGAGAGGAGAGACCAGTTTGGGGCAGTCTGGAGCCGGGGGAAAGGGGCAGGACTGGCTGGGTGGGAGTTGCTGAGCCCTGACCTGCATGCAGGGCTGCCCCTGAGAACTGGTCTCTGGGCTCTGGAAAGCAAGACCCCTCAGCTTGAGCCCTTCCCGCTCCAAGGTGTCTCCCGGTTTGTAGAGCGTTGCTGGGAAAACTTCCCCCAGCAGGCAGAGTGAGCCCCCGGCTCCCTAGGAGGGAGAGTCACCGCATGGCAAGCTCTGCTCTGGTTGCTAGGCTGGGGCTGCGGCCTGCGGTGAGTGTGCCGGGCGCTGGGGTGGGAGGCTGAAGTTTGGCTCCTTGGTGTAGTTTTGTAACCTTCACCTGGAGCCCTGCACCCCTGGGTGTTGAGGGGAAATCCTGGGACCAGAAGCAGCCTGAGGCCCGCATGGAGAGGATCCTGCCAGCAGAGACCAGCCCCTCTGCAGGGACTGAGGAGTCCAGAGTCATCTCTGCACCTGAGGATCATTCCTGGAGCGTGTGAGTACACCGTCTGTCAGTCAGTCAGGGAAACTGTTCGGGGAACCCCTACTCCCTGCACGGTGTCCTCAACCCAGGGAATAAGGATTTTGGGGATTTTAATAATCTGCTGCCTATTAACCCTGCAGAGGGACTGACCACCTTACCCCAGTGGTGAGCTGTGGGGCT
>ML681170.1:4679-36470 GCA_007922225.1 Emydura subglobosa
GGGGGGGAGGATGTGTGACAGGGCCAGACCGCACGGCTATGAAAGAGTGCTGGAGGGCATGTATATTAGCCCCAGGCTCCATAAAGCCCTCTTCCCTGGGTAACCCAGCTGGGGCTAATTTAAGACAGTTGGGCCAATTAGGCCACCTGGGTCCTATCAAAGAAGCTGCCCCAGCAGATAAAAGCCTCCACTTCAGGCAGGCCAGAGAGGCTGAAGGGAGTTAACAGCCAGAGGAGAGGAGGCACGGACCAAAGCAAAGCGAGGTAAAGCAGAGCGGAGAAGAGCTGCCCTGCCCTGCTGCAGCGACAGCCGCGGGGCTTGGAGCTATCATCCGCTGCGGCTACCACACTGAGGCGGAGAAGGCTACAGGCCGGGGGGCCACGGACAGGCGACCCAGGGAAGGTAGTCGGTCTCAGGGACTGAGCAAGGTGAGACCACTCCTCACAGGGTCCCTGGGTCGGGGGCCCGGGGCAGAGGGTGGGACCGGGTCCCCCCCCCCGCACTCCCCTCCCAGCCACACCACTGGCGTAGCCGGTGAAGCGCAGGATCCACAGAGCGGAGCAGGCGTACTCCGCCACAGTGGGAAATGTGAGCAGTGGTTGCCTGGCCATTAAATCCCTCGAGAGTTATGACTCAGGGGCTTTGAAGTCGGGAAGTTTGGAGTCCCTCACATCTTAAAGTGGAGAGAGATGCACCCGAATCCAATAACATCTGTTGCTGCCTCAGTTTCCCTAGAGAGCTTGGGACTTTCCAAAAGACCTGTACCTCAGGCCGTCCCCACTGATCGTATGTTATGGGTGCAAGGATATTCGAGAGACGGACCAGGGAAACTGGGCTGGCCTAATACTCAGTATGAGTAGGGGCATTTGGTGGGGTACCATCAGCACTGCCCTGTAGGCTGTGCTCTCGCTCTTGGTGTCCAGCCAGGCGGCGGAGGAGTTCATGCGTGGGTAACCTATGGATGGCATCTCGGGGTTCATATTGGACTAGCTGTCGCCATACCTCTGTTCTGACAGGGTCAAGAGTGTTAATTCATGATCCGTCTTGGTCGGCTGTGCGGGGATATCCTCGCCCACGGCCACCGCGATAGGCAGCAACCTTCGCTTTAGGCTTTTGACTAAGAGCCATTGCAGAGGTTGCATTATACGCATCAGAAAGTCGTGTCTTTATTTCTGCTAGGGTGATTTGGGCTGGAAAGTTAACTGCCACTAGCCGCATTTCATGGTTTAAAGCCTGTAACACTGCTGTTTTAAAATCAGGGGTATCGTAGTCAAACTGTTATCCCTGAGCTGGGGTAGGAATAATTTCTGATAGGCGACCTAAAAGTTTTTTCTTTTCAATGAAAAACTCTGGAGGCTCTCCAAGATTTTGTTTTTCGGAGTAAAATAAGCCCAAAATATTATCTCTTGGGCGGAGATACTGGATGAGTCGCTTTAAAGCATCCATGTGAGTGGTGATGGCTCCGAGTTTAAGGTCATTAGGGAGTCCAGCATAGTTAGAAGGGTTCATGGTTTCCCTAAATAAAGCTGGCAGGTCGAACTGGTAATGAAAAGTGGGCATATTATGGACTGCTGTAATCCAGTCCAAAACAGTGGAGCTATTTAAGGGTCCGAGAGTTTTAGAAAGTGCAGCTGCTTGTGCAGGTGTCATTGGGGTATTCTCTACCCGTGTATGGGTGCCAGTAATTTCATTTTGGGCATTTAGAATTTGCGTGGTATGGGCAGTGACAGGTGCCATAGGTGCATTATTGGATATTAACGCAGGGCACATTGGCAGCGGCGGGGAATTGTGATCTGTGTTTATCAGACGCATAGTGGCTGGAGGATCTGGGCTGTACGGCGGTGGGTACAGTTCTGCCTCCTTGTTAAAGGAGCCTTGAATTATTTCAGGATGGATTGCTGAAATGATACCTCTAGAGGCTTTTAATTCCTTCTTAAGGGCAGCAATCTGTTGATTGCACTTGGAATGATCAGAACCCTGATGCTGTGCCTGACGGTTTTGCTCTAGCACTTGCCTAATTCCCCCTTCTGCTTCCTCTGCTTTAGATTTCCATTGATCTATCTCCACTTTCATTTCCTCAGCCTGTCTTTCTACCTCCTTTCGTTTTTCTCCCTCCTCTTTAGCAGTGTTAATCAACCCAAGGTTCTGGGCAGTAAGCATTTGAGCATTAGTTTTCCAATTTTCTGCCTCTTTTTTCACAACCACAACCTCTAGTTCACAGTTTTCAACCTCAGTCTGCAACCGAACTACTTCTTTATGCAATGCCTGACACACTTGGAACATTCCCTGTATCAAAGCCTTTTTCTTGTCCTTTTTGCCAAACTTTGGCTTAATTGCTGTGGCAAGGACTTCCCATTGTGAACACAGATCTTTCCATGCCATGGGGCCAGCGAATTGGTCAGTCCCCCAAAGACCTTTATCCAAATTTTCTTTCTGTACAAATTGTTTCATCACAGTTCCCATGAATGAATTGACCTGTGCTGACATTGTTAAGCAAATGTATCAGCCTCTTTAGTAACCTTCCCTGGTTACACCTATCCTTCACCCTCTGCGGAGGCTAGGTAGGGCCCCTGAGTGTAGGTTGCGAACCTTTCCCCTCAGGTCTAAATACTCGGACTGTATCTGAGTGTGGGGAGCTACCCCACGCCTCCTCAGATACTGGCTCACAAAAACAAACAGCAACAACTTTTTCCCAAGCGTTTCTGTCGTCAATTCGCACACTCTCCCAGTGGTGCCTCCAGAGGAGTTCAATTTTCTGTTGCCAACTTCTGCGTTCTGGAAGGGTAGCAGCACTGCCAACACAACCTGACCTCCCCAGTAACAAAGTGTTTTGGCAGTGAATTAATTTAAGGCTTGTCTACACATACACACGCACTGGTTTCAATGAAGTAGTGCAAAATCCTATATGAACACTCTTAAATGATTTGGAAATGGTTTGTATTACTTTAGCTTGAGTCAATTTCTTCTTGATTAAAGAATGTCCACACAGGGGTTTGCACTGGTTTAACTCAACCACTTTAACTAAACTGGAGCAAGTTTGTGCATAGAACACGTTACATGTATAGAAATACACGAGATCTTTTTAGGGGACAAGGCAATATGGCACATTTATTATGAGAAAACACAATTATGTTAATAACTATTATCTAGTACACACACACACACACACATATACAGATGTTCTGCAGTACATCAGGTATAGTTCCCAGTCCTGATCATTGCTGGAGATCGTAGCTTGAGTTCATAGCTGGTGTTTGAAGCTGGCCAGGTCAATTGCAGACATGACTTTCCTCTTGTCTTGAATAGACTTTGTTCTTTTGTCTCTGGAGACGATCCTCTTTGCTATTTAAGGGATCTGTCTGCATTCTTCAGCCATTAAGGTGGTACTTGCATTTCATCATCAGTACAGGCTGGAATTGGAGACTGATCCCAACACGCACTCCCTTCATTCACCCATCTAAATGAAATTACACAGTATACACCTAGATGGAGTTTCATGAAGAATATAAAATGGAGTACATCATTCTACATGGAGTTCCAATTTACAATATGGAGTCCCATCGGACATTGGTTACGATGTAATAGGACAAGTTATTAAAAAGAGTTACTTTACAATACTTTACTTTACTTTTACAATAGCAAAGAATAGATACACAATATTAAAGAACAGATACTCTAAAAGCAACTTCTAATGGCTATGAAGGAATGAGCTACTTAATTAGGAAAATTTCTATACAGACAGTTTCTATCAGTGCTAATAATAAAAGCACAAGTGACTGAAAAAGTGGAAGGACAAAACTTAAACTGTAGAGGGACAAGAAGCAAGTGACTTGAAGATGGCTTTGTCAGTGGAAACTAATTCGATACAGGAACGGCTTTCTCAGCGAACAAATGAAAGCAGCTCTACCAAGCATCTTTTAATACATGCACAGAGTGGTTTTATGAATGAATCAATTAGCGTGGTTTTATGAATGAATGAGTGTATGTTATTGATACAGTAAAAAATTCATTTGTACAATAAATTCAATTCAATTTATCTATCTGTAGCCCTACAAACAGCCCTGACATTAACATTAATTTTACTGTATGTCAAATTGGAATCTGGCCAGTTTAACTAATCAACCACACCCAGGGGCTCACAATCAGTTGTTAGTTTAATAGGAAACGGCTTTTGATAATAGTGTAAAAACGTTTGTCTCATTACTGGGCACTGTAGGGTCATCACAAGTTCATTCATTTCTTCTGTAGGTTTGGGCTCTGCTCCTGCCGTCTCTGTGGAGGGACATCAGGATGGAGGGATCCGGGTTGTGTGTCAATCATCTGGATGGTTCCCAGAGCCTGAAGTGCTGTGGAGAGATCTCCAGGGGCAGCTCTTACCATCAGCCTCTGAAAATATATCCCAAGAGGCCAATGGCCTGTTTCAAACAGAGGTTGCCATTGTTCTAACGGAGAAGTCCAACTGGAAAGTGTCCTGCTGTGTCAGGAACCCCCGACTCAACCAGAAGAGGCAGTCAGTGATTTCCATAGCAGGTCGGTGCCCGTCCAAGCTGCACGTGGCTAGACTGAGATGGTGCAGACATTGGTGGAGGGTATTTAAAATTGTATCTTCTCATTATTGGCCTGAACCTTCAAGGTGCCGAGCGCTTCTTGTAAATCCTGAGCAGCCTCAGTGCTCTGTGACTCCAGCAGGAGCTGAGGGTGTTTAGGACTTTGCAGGCTGGGCTGCCATTGGCCAGATTCTCAGAGCAGCTTCGTATCCAGTGATCATCTCTTCTCTGTGGGGGAAGGGGAGGGAATTCTCCTTTATCCCTGCAGGGCAGTGAGGACTATGCTGGAATTGCAAGCTGTTAATTTAGGAATGGGGCTGGGTTTTGGGTTTTCTAGGTCCTGTTCATAGACTGGAGGAGGGCTCTGCAGCATGTGAGCAGAATCAGGATTTGTCTACAGGAACAGTTCGTTCACAGGAAGCTGGGGTGTAAATCTACCTCACTCTAGCCTACCGTGCCTCACTGTCTGTGTGTGTGGACCCTGCTACATACACTAACAATTCCATAGTATGCTTTGATCTTGATTTTAGGTATTATTATCTACCAAACAACTTGCTTAATACAGAATATTTAATCTCTATAATAATAAAAATGTAGCAGTTGTAAAGCATTAGTCATCTGAGATCTCAAAGTGCTGTACTGCTGTTTAATCTATGATATGCCCAGAATTACCTGATTGTTATGTTCACAGCGTACACAGTGAGAGTATAAAACAAAACATAAACACTCTTCCTGGCAGGCTGCAATGTAACACTGCTTTACTTCTAAGAATCCAGAACTCTACCACACCACAGCCAAATACAGAGAGAGACAAAGCAGGCTGCTCCCTAAGGCAGAGGAGCAGAACTCAGCCCACCTTGCTCTAGACTGGCTCTTTGCAGACTGACTGCAGAGGACCCAGATGCACGTTCCCTACAGAACCTCTTACCTTCAAACAGGACCAGGAATCCCCTCAGGATTTAAAGTGATAACTTGTAATTTTTACAGAGTTTCAATACACCACACTGACCACTTAGCAAAGGGCTCGCTAGTCAGTCATTGCTCCAGGGTCCAGGCAACAGGAATGTGGAGGAATTTTTACTCTGAATTTCCAGGACCAAGTTTGTTTTTATTAAAATCCTTCATTCACATATTTGGGGTCAGACTCTCTCATGTAGCTGAGCCCCTCTGAGCTCAGGGAAGTCAGGGTGTCAGGAAGCTGGTCACAGCTCTGATCCTGAGGGCCAGTCTGCACCGGCTGCAGCCTTGGGGTCAGTCAGAGCAGCCTAGGGAAGTGAGGGAACGCCGGCTCGCTTGGATGTAGGCCGGGGGAGGATGAAGATGGATGCAGTGCAGCAGAGATCCACCCTGCCTCTCACTGTCACCATCACACCTCCTCCCATGAATTAATCATAGTAAGAAGACTAAAGCTTGGACTTTCATTGGCTAAATAATAAAGCAAAAGGAGCCACATCTCACTGTGTATTTCCCTGTGAGATTCTTGTAACTAGCCGTGTCACCATTGTCGCGTGTCCTGCCTTCATTCTGCACGTGTTTGCTCCCAGCTAGTCAATGACACTTTCTCTTGCAGAGCTGTTTTTCCCGAGGGTCAATCCCTGGATGGTGGCTCTGGGGGTGATCCTGGCTCTCCTGGATGTTCTCATTCCCCTGGCCAGTTACTGCTTCTGGAGGCAACACAGAGCAAAAGGTAAAGTAAGGGGGGTGGGGGCGGGAAAGGGGGAACTCGGTGAGAGGGAGAGACAGACAGACAGAGATTTAAAAACAAAAACAAAAGCAGAGAGACAGGGATTAAGGATTTTTTTTAAATGTCCAGAGGAGTTTCAGGCAGTGGGAGCTGGGCTGAGGGTGAAAGGGGATCTGAATAAATTATGACTTCACATTTGAACTGAGAAGCGTCAAGTGGTTTCACCCCTTCGGCCCTCACCAAGGCACCCGATGGAATGTGACTCTGAGCTGTTCCCTGGGATCAGCCCTGCTCCAGCTGAAACACAAACATGAGGCTCAGTGAGCTGGGCTTGGAGTTCCGACATATGTAACTTGGCTGCTTGCAGGAAAACCAGAAAGCAAAGTAGGAGGAGAGAAGGGGCTTCTTAAGGCCCTGTTCTGTCCCCCAGTCTGTGCATGGATCCCCTCTTTTCCCATCTAGGTAAGTAGGAGCTGTGGATGGGCAAAGTAGTGGCTGTGCAAATGGAAAGGGTAACAGTTACCTTATCTACACTAAGATTGGCTCAGCCTCAGATCCTGCTACAGGACTAGGGCAATGAACTCTCTACTGCAGTGTAAGTGTTGAACTGTAGTTTTTTCTCTGGTCGCAAAGGGTAGAAATTGGCCTTCAGTGATCTCTGTGTTTATAGGGAGCTGGGGTTTTCAAAGCTGCCTAAGGGGTCTGAATACTCAGTTTTTGTTTAAATTAATGAGAACCAGTGTGTAAACCCCCAAGGCACCCTTTAAAGTCCTCCCCAGAGGACTTTTTCCCCCTAAAGTGCTGTGAACTTTATGTAGAAACTTGCAAGTGTAGGAAGAGCTGGGAAGGGGAAATGTCTGTTAAATGATTTTCCAGTGAGGACGGAAGCAGGTAATTCAAAGAAGCAGAAAGGAGTCGTGCTTTTACTTGTGAAAGTTGAAGTGGATGTTTTATGTCTAGAACTGTCACCTCCACACAGGTTTGAACTGGTTAATTTGTGGTTTGAATAGATACAGGATGCGCATTGAGCCCATGTTTAGGTGACAGGGATTATCTCATTTCGAGTTGTGTGTAAAATGTGTCTATGTGCCCACAGAGAGCGATGTTGGGCTCATTTCCAAACATTAACAAATCAGAACAATTAACTCTCAGTGTCTTGTTTCATGGGCCTTGGAGAGAATTCTCTGCCCCAGCTGCACGGCTGTGCGGTCTGGCTAGGAGTGCTGTAACAAAACAAACACGCTCCAGATTTGCACGGCTGCCCTGAGACGCTGCTCGCACGGGGGCACAAGATGGTCTAGCTCAGGCTGTGCTCAGAAGTGGCTGTCAGACGTGACGCTACCTCCATTTCCTGCAGTGTTTGTATCCCCGGCTGACACACCCAGTGGACGAGCTGCACGTGGGAAAGAGCTGATCTTAGAGGTGATGCCTGCAGGGTCCATCCACACCTAACTCCCCGGCTCATGCTGAGCTGAGCACCCAGCTAAAGAAAGGCATCTCCACCGTGTTCTTAGCTGGGCACCTTCTAACTAGCCTCTCCTTACAGGGAGCTGTTCCCATGTCTCACTGGGACCAAGGGGCCGGTGTCATCCCCAAGATCAGGAGCTGGCTAAGATGGGAGTGCAGGGACCTCCGCAGGGACCCATCTGTGTCTCTCCATGCATCGGTCTATTTGTTTCTCTATTTCATAACGACAGCCCAGCTGCATTAAACAATAACAGGAACTTCACCATAAACATGACAGAATGAAATCTCACCTCTCATCCTTTTCTCCCTCTAGAGACGCTGCGATCGGAACTGGAGAGTGAGAAAGGTCAGTGTCTGGGCCACTTACATTAACTGACTCTACAGTTATTCCCATAAACACAACAGGTTGAAATCTCACCTCTCACCCTCTTCTCTCTCTAGAGACGCTGCGATCGGAACTGGAGAGCGAGAAAGGTCAGTGTCTGGGCCACTTGCATTGACTGACATAAAGGTTATCCCCATAAATATGACTGAATGAAGACAAAGGGAGGCTGTGACGCAGTGTAAAGATCGTCACAGGACGGAGATTCCCTCGCTCAGCCCAGGGGCACGGCTGGGCCTGGAAGGCCCATGGGAAATGATGGGATTGCTCAGGCTGTGGCTATGGAGCTGTGTGGGCTGCAGCACCTGCAGCAGGGATACTGCAGAGCTGTGGGGAGCGGTGATGGGGTGGGAAATGCAGCAGAGCCCCCCATTCAGTTGTGGGGGAAGGTATTTGACAGATACAATTCTGATGGGGCAGGAGGGGGCTACATGTGTGTGCTGGAGAAAGTGTAAAACACACGTGGGCTGGAACAATTGCAAATAACGTGCTGGTGTTTGAATGGGTGATGATGGGGAATGTCTCCGTATCAACACCAGAGCCCAAGCAGTGAGCTCAGGGCTGCTCGCGCTGGCTCAGACGGGCTCTGCAGGGGAGGCGCCCAATTGTCCTAAGAAACCTCACGGAGATTACAGAAACAGCACCCTGAGCCCAGGCTCTGGGTAGCCCTAGCCCAGCCAGGACACTGTCATTTCTGGGGACTTGTCCAGTATTGGGATCCCTCACAGGGGATCCTCTGGTGTCCTGGCCTTACCACAGCCATGTAAAGAGAGAAGGGGCAGGATTTCCCCCTCAGTGACCATGTGCTGTATGTGTGCAGGTGCATTTGTTCTGGTGCCCAGGAGGCATTAGATACTGGAGAGAGGAGAGAGGAGGGGAGGGGGAATGTATCTCCTCTCTCCCTTCCCTGTTTTAGCATGAGCGGAAATTACACTATATTTGGATCGAGGTCAGTCTAGAAATGGCTTGAATTCACTGTTCCTCACCCCACCAACATTAGAAAGCAGGTAGCTGCCCCACTGCCTAATGTCTGCCATTGCCCCACTGCCCTCCCCCCCAACCAGTACCTGCCCTTGCATCCAGCAGGGAAGGAGAAGCACACGAGCTGGGTGTTTCCGCTAAAATGATCAGCAGTGAGATAATTGCAAACGGTGACAATTAAATTGCCATCGATCAGCCTTTAGTGCTAGCATCCCAGCCCCACTGTGATGACTGTGAGCAGCAAACAGCGCTGTCTGTAGACTCAGGCAGATCTCACGGGGCTGGTTACACCCAGGTCACTTGCTCAGTGCCACCTTCACACCCATAAAGGCTGGACACATTTTAATAAATGGAGGGTGAGATTTTCTCCCTCACTCCACCCCCACTGTTTTTGTTAAAAGAACCAGAGCAGCGAAAAGGGCTTCAAAGGGCTTGGATCCAGCTGGGTGAGGATTCCTCCAGCGCAGGCAGTGCAGAGAACAGCTGCAGGTGCCTCTGTGGACCCATTCACAAGCCCTGTTGTGGGGTGTGTGGAGATGGGACTGGGAACAAGAAGGACGTGTTGGGATGGAGCCACAGCGCACAGAGCTGCCGAGATCCTGGGCCGTGCTGCTGCCCACAGGCACCCGAAGCTGCCGTAACTAACGGCACAAGCTAAGGCAGAAAACCTCACTCCTATTAGGGAATAAGAGCACTGACGTGGGGCGTTATACCGGTGTGACCAGAAGGGTTTAAATTCCCACCTTACTTTCCGCTGGTGTAACCTTCCCCTGCAGACAAGCCCTGGGTTACAGTGGGGGCTGCTTTTGCACCCAGAGCTCCCAGGATCAGGAGGATGCGGGGGGAGGGGAGGAGGGTTACAGCTGCCTTCGCCTTCACATGCTCCTGGCCTGCGGGTTCTCAGCACAGAATCTCAGCCTCAGAGTTTAGATCCCGGAGCACAATTATGTGGCAATTCTGTAACTGGAGGGTCGCTCACTTCATTGCTTACATAGGCCTAATGGTGCATCCATGTGGGCTCCTCAAACCTTCCTCTCACCTTCAAATGGGTCCCTCCAGCCGCCCCCACACACTCTGGCCATAACCCTATTGATTTTTGTGAAAAGCAGAAATCTGGAAAAAACCTAATTTCCACTAAAATCAGACTTTTCTGATTTTCACCCAAATCAATGGGGCTCTGACCACAGTGGGGAGGCGAAGGGCCTGGCTGGAACATGGGGGTGAGGAGCCCAGCGGGCAGGGGCTGGCTGAAGAGGAGGCAAGAAATCCAGCTGGGGGGCTGAGTGGAGTGGGATGAGGGGTCTGCTAACCCTAACTCTAACCTTGCCCTCACCTTAAACCCTAACCCTAAGGTCACAGCCTCACCCCGTATCCGGAGGGATCTAACGGTGATGTTAGTGGCAATCAGGCTTTTACAGATTTCCAGTTTTCACCAAAATCACCAAGGTTCTGCCCATTGGTGCCTAGAACATGCCCATTCCAGACAGAGAGAAACGCCATCGAGTTCAGTGTGGGGCCTCCCTTCACTCAGCCGATAGGGAAGGAGACGGCCATTTACTCAGCGATTTAACTGCGCTAGGTGCTGTGTCCCAGGATAACGCTGGCAGCGGGAATAGCTGGGCAGAGCCCTGTGTGTGTTCTAGCTTCTACCAGCAGAAAAATGACTCCTCTGAGTTTGCACTAATTGAAGTTAAATCTTCTCCCTTGTAACACCCCTCTCCTGTCATTGACTTGCAGCGGCGCATCGTGCAGAGAAAGGTGCGGTCGGTCCCTTGGTTCAGTGGGATGGGAGGGGAGGGGTTCCAGAGGGGTAGCCATGTTAGTCTGTATACAGCAAAAACAACAAGAGTCCGAATCTCAAACTTTGTCACAACTTGCACAAACCCCGGGGCAGCTATTGGGAGCTCTCACTGTGAACCGAGAGTCAGTCTGGTTTGTGCCGTACACGGGGAAGCTCTGCCCCTTGCCCCTCACACTCAGCGCATGGACTGAACAGACCCAGACTCAGGCTCGACAACAGCAATTCTTGGCCCTATGGCAGAACAGCTGCCGGCCACTCACTGCCATGTCCCTCACCCCCCTCCCGCTCAGCCCCTCTGCTTGCTCCCTCCTTCCCCCTTTGCCGCTCTCCCTCCCTCCTCTCTTCCACACCCACCTGCCCCCAAGGCGGGGAGTGACTGGGGAGGTCAAGCAAGGAAGGGGGGCTGTGGAAGAGAAGAGGGGGGCCAAGAGGGACTTGGCAAGAAGCGAGCGGCAGGGCGGAGGCTCGCTAAGTGGGTGGGGGAGGGAGGGACGTGGGGGCGATCAGGCCAAGAGGGACGAGACGAGGACAGAGGGTGAGGCCTGGGGCAGGCGGGGGTGGAGTGAGGGCAGGTCCATGGGCAGAAGAGGCAGGCCGGGAAACAAGCCTCCCCAAGAGGAAGCTTCACTATCGCCCATGGTATTGATCCCTCTGCCTCAGCCCTTTTAAATCGCCGGCCCTGGGCAATTGCCCCTTTGCCCCTCGCCATCGCCAGGCCTGCCCAGCCCCACGCACTGAACCCAGGGGGGTTTATTGCTCCCACACAGCGGGGGAGGGAGCAGGTTTGGGGTCACTCTGCGACCGTGTCCCAGTGACGTGCCCATGCTGGGAGCTGCTGCAGCACTTCACACCCCCGGGGTCCCCCTGGCAGGCAGAAGGTGGCAGGGACGCGGTGGCTGATGATGTCATCACGCTGCTTGTCACAGTGTCACTCACCCATCTTCTCTCTGTGCTGATTGGCTGCCGGCTCCGACCCCCTCACACCCAGTCCTGTCACCCCAACCCCCCCATCTCCCATCTTGCTCCCCTCCCCCTCCCTTTCCATGTAGCTCGTCCCCTCCCCCTGCCCAGCGCAGTGTGATTGTTAAAGGGTAGCAGGGACGTGCCATTTACACCATCGCTCTGCTCACTCTGCTTGTGTGTCCTGCCCCTTCCCCCGCCCTGGGCCTGTCGTGTCTGGTTAGACTGGCAGCTCTTCGGGGCAGGGACTGGCGACTGCCCCACGTCTGTGCAGAGCCCAGCACTGGCCTGGCCTGGCCTCTAGGCACAGCTGTAATACAGGGCGGGGCACCCACTTTGTTACTCATGTAGGCAGAGCTGCACTCCCAGGACAAGCCCTTGCCCCCCTGTGGCCAGGTCCCACCCCCACCCCCACCCCACCCCCACTGTGGGCAGATCCATATCGACTTGGGTGAAAATTGGAAAATCTATTTCCAGTAAAATCCAGTGTTTCCATTTTCTGATTTTCACCAAAATCAGTCCGGTTCTGAGTGGGGCTGGGGTCAGGGAGGGGAGGGGTCTATCTGGACTGGGGATGAGAAACCTGCCTGGGGAACGGCTGGAGTGGGATGAGGGACCCCTGACCCTCATCCTCAACCCTAATCCTAACCCTGAGGTCCCTGCCTCACCCTGTGTCCTGAGATTTTAGTGGAAATCGGGCTTTAAAGTTTTCCATTTTTCACCAAAATCAGGAAGGCTCTGCCCACTGCTGCCTAAAACATGTCCTGAAACTTTGGAGCAGATGAAACGTGTTATCACATTACACACAGACAGACGGACAGAAATGCATCGGGTTGGGTGTGGGGGCCTCCCTTCCCTCAGCCAATAATAATAGTTGATTTTCATAAGAGCTTCATCTTTAAAGAAGCTGGTTTGATTTGGGGATAATTATTTAAACAGGTTTTTAATATGGATTCACGAAGGGCCCGATTCAGCAGGGTAGTTCAGTACATGCTGGATTTTAAGTCCATGAGGCACAGTTCAGTGTGTGCTTAAGTGTTGTGCTGTATTTAGCTGAGGTTAGTCCTGCTTTGAGCAGGGGGTTGGACTAGATGACCTCCTGAGGTCCCTTCCAACTCTATGATTCTATGTATGTGACTCTAAAACGGAATCTTTTAAGAACACAGGAGCTGCCAGAGTAAATTAGACATGGACCCATCTGGTCTGGGATCCTGCCTCTGATAGTGGCCATCCCAGCCCTGGCTGCTTCAGGACAAGGTGTGAGAAACCCTAGTGACCAATGATGGACTGACCTGCCCCCAGGGAAAGTTCCCTCCTGACCCCTCTCAGTTAGCATTTGCCTTGTGCCCTGATGCAGGAGGGAGTTTTTATCCCATCCAGAATGCCTGTGTTTTTGAGAACTGTGATAACTCTGAATAAGTCACATTTCCATATCAGTGTCTGCACCTTTCTGAATCCTTTCTCCATTTGGGTTTTTTTCTTTGCTCGTCTGTTTTATTTAATCCCACCCAGTATAAATCTGCATGTTCTCATTATCCATGTAAACGTCCTTTCATTTTACTCCTGCTAATCACTTGGCCTCAAGGCTATCTTGTGGCAAGTTGTTCCACAGGTTAATTGTGCATCCTATAAAAACAGCATTTCCTCTAATCCTTTGAAATTTGTTGCTTTTCAGTTTGAGTGTCCTCTTGTCCTTGTCTTAGGAAAGAAGAAAGGTCTGAGCACCCAATTTCTCTCCCTCAGTCGCTGTTTTGTATTTCTCTGTCAAATCTCCCATCTAAATTAAAATGTCCAACCTTTAAAATCACTCGTTCTATGAACTTGCCTTCAGGCTCTAATCATTGTTATTGCCCATCTCTGTGTTATCTGTTGGGAGATGGTGTGACCAGCACTGCACACGGTGCCCAGATGAGGGAGTGTGTAAGAAACTGTTTCTGTCCTGTACTTTCTGCTGCATCCAAACTCTTTATTCTTTAAAACACTGAGCAGAGATCTTCATGGAGCTGTGTACAGTGATGCCTGGGTCTTTTTCCTTAGTAATTACAGTTAATTTCTAACTCTATAACCTGTCTGAATAGCTCTGATTGTTCCTGCAATGTGCCTTCCCTTACACTGATCAACACTGAATTTCATCAGTCGTCATGTTATCCAAGCTTGGTCCCGCCGAAATAATTCTGTCTTCTCTGGTCTTGTCTGACCTAAATAATTATATGTCATCTGCAAATTTTGTCACCTCTCATCTTATCCCTTTTTCCAAGTCACTGATAAATATTCTAAACAGCAGCACTAGTAGCCAACGCTGCAGGACCCCACTGCTCACCTTTTTCCATATGAACATTTACCATTTATTCCTAATCTCTGTTTTCTGTCTTTTAGTTGGTTTCTGATCCAAGGCTCTGCTTTGCCCCTCCCCCCATGATGACTTAGTTTCCTTAATAACCTTTGGTGAAGAACTTTGTTAAAGGCTTTTTGAAAGTCCATGTAAATTATGCCATTGGGTTCTCCTTTGTGCATTATTTACTGACCTACTCAGAGCAATTTAATAAATTAGTGGGACACAGATTTCCTTTCCAGCTCTGTTAGTCAGACCTTATCTATCATAGAGCTGTTTTAGATTTCTATTTTAGTTGTTGTTTCAGTCAGTTCAGCACGTATTGACGTAAGGCTCACTGGGCTGTAATTCTCAGGATCACTCCTACTAAATTTTAAAGCTGGCTACAACATTCCCAAACCTCCGAGTCTCCAGAATAGCAGCTGATTTTAATGAGAGATGTGGGTTGGAAGGGACCTCAGGAGGTCATCTAGTCTAACCCCTTGCCGAAATAGAACTAACCTGAGCTAAATCATCCCAGCCAGGGCTTTGTCAAGCCGCAGGTTAAAAACCTCTAAAGATGGAGATTCCACCACCTCCCTAGGTAACCCATTCCAGCGCTTCACCACCCTCCTAGTGAAAAACGTTTCCTAATATCCAACCTAGACCTCTCCAACTGCAACTTGAGACCATTGCTCCTATTTCTGCCATCTACTACCATTGAGACCAGCCTAGCTCCATCCTTCCTGAAACCCTCCTTCAAGTAGTTAAAGGCTGCTAACAAATCTCCCTCATTCTTCTCTTCTGAAGACTAAACAAGCCTAGTTCTCTCAACCTATCCTCATAAGTCATGTGCTCCAGTTTTGTTGCCCTCTGCTGGACTTTTGCCAATTTGTCCACATCCTTTCTGTAGTGAGGCGTCCAAAACTGGACACAGTACGCCAAATGAGGCCTCACCAGAGCTGAATAGAGGGGAATAATCACTTCCCTCGATATGCTGGCAATGCTCTTACTAATACATTTAATTTCTGCAGGCATAAGCTTTCATGGGCTGTAACCCACTTCGTCACATGTAAGGAATAGAAATCAGAGAGGAGGTATATATATATATATACATCCAAGGGTAAGGACCAACAATGGGGAAGGTAGGTATAAGCAAAGTCCATTCAGTTAGAGTAGCTGAGGCCTATTCACAACCATTGATTAGGAGGTGAGAATGTGTGAACAGTGACAATTACTTCCTGTAATGAGAGAACCATTCCAAGTCCCTATTTAGACCCAGTCTGATTGTGTCAAATTTGCAGATGAGTTCCAGCTCTGCAGTTTCTCGCTGAAGTCTGTTTTTGAAGGTTTTTTGTAGAAGTATGACAACTTTCAAGTCAGCTACAGAGTGTCCTGGGAGATTGAAGTGCTCTCCAACTGGCTTATGGATGTTATCTTTTTTTATGTCTGATTTGTGTCATTTATTCTTTTGCGTAGTGACAGTCCGGTTTGACCAATGTACATGGCAGAGGGGCATTGCTGGCACATGATGGCATATATCACATTAGTAGATGTGCAGCTGAATGAGCTCCTGATGGTGTGGCCGATGTGGTTAGGACTGTGATGGTGTCACTAGAGTCAATGTGTGGGCAGAGTTGGCAACGGGGTTTGTTGCAGGGATAGGTTCCTGGGTTAGTGTTCTTCTTGTATGGTGTATGGTTGCTGGTTAGTATTTGCTTCAGGTTGGGGGGCTGTCTGTAAGCAAGGATAGGTCTGCCTCCCACGGCTTGAGTGAGTGAGGGATCATCTGCTAGGATAGTTGTAGATCCTTAATGATGTGTTGGAGAGATTTTAGCTGGGGGCTGTAGGTGATGGCCAGTGGTGTTCTGTTGTTTTCTTTGTTGGGTCTGTGCTGTAGTAGGTGACTTCTGGGTACCTGTCTGGCTCTGTCAACTTGTTTCTTCACCTCTCCAGGTCGGTATTGTAGTTTTAAGAATGTTTTATGGAGATTCTGTAGGTGTTTGTCTCTGAGGGATCGGAGTAAATCCGGTTGTATCTTAAGGCTTGGCTGTAGACAATGGATCGTGTAATGTCCGGGGTAGAAGCTGGAGGCATGAAGATATGTATTGCGGTCAGTTGGTTTTCGGTATACGGTGGTATTAATGTGACCATCCTTTATTTGTATTGTAGTGTCCAGGAAGTGGATTTCTTGTGTGGACTGGTCCAGGCTGAGGTTGATGGTGGGGTGGAAGTTATTGAAATCCTGGTGGATTGTGCATGTCCAGCCTTTCTAAATAGTCCTGAACCTGTTCTTTCAGCATTGAGGGCTGCTCACCTCCTCCCCATTCTGTGCTGCCCAGTGCAGTAGTCTGGGAGCTGACCTTGTCTGTGAAAACAGGCAAAAAAAGCATTGAGTACTTCAGCTTTTTCCACATCATCTATCACTATGTTGCCTCTCCCATTCTGTAAGGGGCCGCACTTTCCATGACCTTCTTGTTATTAACATACCTGTAGAAACGCTTCTTCTTACCCTTCATGTCCCTTTCTAACTGCAAATCCAATTGTGCTTCGGCCTTCATGATTTCACTCCTGCATGCTCAAGCAGTTTTTTTATACTCCTCCCTAGACATCTGACCAAGCTTCCACTTCTTGTAAGCTTCTTTTTTGTGTTTAAGCTCACCTAAGATTTCTCTGTTAAGCCAAGCTGGTGATCTGCCATATTTGCTATTCTTTCTGCACATCGGGATGGTTTGTTCCTGCACCCTCAATAAGGTTTCTTTAAAATACAGCCAGCTCTCCTGGACTCCTTTCCCCCTCATATTAGCCTCCCAGGGGATCCTGCCCATCTGAGGGAGTCAGAGTATGCTTTTCTGAGGTCCAAGGTCCGTATCCTGCTGTTCTCCTTTCTTTCTTTTGTCCGGATCATGAACTCGACCATCTCATGGTCACTGCTGCCTAGGTTACCACCCACTTCTGCTTCCCCTACCAAATCTTCCCTGTTTGTGAGCAGCAGGTCAAGAGGAGCAAGGCCCCTAGTAGGTTCCTCCAGCACTTGCACCAGGACGTTGTCCACAACACGCTGCAAAACCTCCCTGGACTGTCTGTGCTCTGCTGCATTGCTCTCCAAGCAGATGTTAGGGAGAGATCTCCTCTGCTCTTGGTGGCTGCTGGCTCTTCCATTGATCAGTTTGTTCCAATATCTCCTCGTCACATCTCAACCCCTGATCTTTATTTCCTGAAAAGAGCCGCTCCAGGGCAGGTCTCTCCCCTGCACCCTCTGTGGTAAAAACTGATGCAATGAAATCAGTTAGTCTGTCAGCATTGTCCTTATCCTCACCAATTGCTCCCTTTATCCCCTGCTGAACCAGGGACCCATCAATTCTCTACAGATAGATTCTGATGGACTGAAATGATTCTCTAGTATTTGTATTATATCTCAGGCCGTTCACTCTGCTAATTCCATTCTAGCTTCCTAATTCGCATCACACACTTCACCTGCTGCACTGTACGCTACTTTCTCCTGGCTCACAGGGTTAATATTTGCCATGTGCTGAGGGATCCCTCTTTGGCTCTAACACCTTCTTGTTCCTGGCCAGGTGGCCAGGTGGGGTTACTGTATTTCTCCCCTTGCTGATGCCTTTGTTGCCCAGTGGGTGCCAGGCTCTGGTTGCTGATGTAGCCTCCAGGCTGAGTCTAAGGATTTTAACTTCCCTGCTTTAAGGCCTTTTTGACTGGCTTCCCCTGGTGCGATAATGTGATATTGACGCGTTTCTCTTTGTTTTATTTTTAGAGAAACTCCAGGCTGAGCTCAGTAAGTTCCATTCCCCCCAGTATCACCCTTGTCTGACATTGTCTCCTGCTCAGCCTGTCTGTGTTCAAGGACGTTCTCACCCCTCTGTCTGTGCTTGGTTGCAGGGTGGAGAATCGCCCAGACCTACGCAGGTACTGTACATCCCGCTGATATTTTATCCACGGTGAGACCCCTCCTCCCCCTGGGAGCTCTCTGCTCCCGTCCCTGCACAAAGCATTTTCCTATGACATTCAATGGGCTAGAAGCAGCAATGTCACTGGGGCAGATGGAAAGGGGCAGATGACACCCGGGTTTATTGCAGGGCAGGGACATGTCCCCTTTGTGAAAGGGCTGATTCATAGGCGTGCACACAGGGTGTGCCGGGTGTGCCCAGGCACACCCTAATGCAGGGGTATCGTACATACCTTTTTTATCCATCCCGTGAACCTATTTGAACCAGTGCCCTGCAACGCCGTCTCGCTGTGTTTAAAGCTGCCGCCGAAGGAGGGCGTGTGATCTTTCGGCGGACAGAGCTGCGATCTGCTGCCGAAATTCCCTCTCTCGCGTCATTTCTCGGCGGAGACTATGATGCGACGAGAATTCCGCTGGCGGGTAATTCAAATGTGTTTGACACCCCTTATAAAGATTACCTGGGTGCACACCCTAAGGAAATGTGCTGCGCGCACCTATGGGCTGATTGGTGAGGAAATCCTGACCCTGCTGTCAGCTGTCCAGGGCGGTAGCTGGTTCTGCAGGACGGACATTCTCACCTGTCCATAACTGGCACTGAACTGCCCAGCTCTCTCTTCCCAGGATTTGCATGCTCAGACCGGGCTTTAGTAATTTGTTGCTGGCATAACATGGCCAGACAGGAGCTGTTCTGTGTCTGTGGGTTTGGGGTGAGGAAGGCCCTGTCCCCATTGCAAGAGCAGACGGGTTTTTATAACCAGCTTGTGACACTCCCCAGACCCAGTTACAGCAAATTGTGCCCACACGGCACCTTTTCTGCCTCACAGCTGTGGCTGAGCTGTGTGTGTGTGTGTGTGTGTGTTTGCTCCCAGCATGCTGCCTGACTGTGTATCTGCACTGGTTCATGCTGGGAGAGTCTGGGGCAGCTCCAGTGGGGGTCAGAGATCCCAAGGGCCATGCACACACATTGCAGCACCACTGGCCCAGGGGTCCCTGCGCTCCAGGGTATCTTACCACACAGAGCTGGGGGAGCGGGGGGGGGGCAGAAAGGGGGCAGGCAGGAGAGCCACACAAACACCACTGGGCAGCCGTTAGGGTCGCCACATCTGAGGTCCAAAAAACTGGAATATCTGCCTGCTCCACATACCCCGCCTGTCCCCTCATTCCGGCACTGTCTGCCCAGCCCATCTCTGGGAGAGCACCCAGGCCCCGCAGTCTCCTGCCCTGGGGCTGCCCCAGGTACCAACCATGCCCAGCAGGACACAGCGCCAGATCTACCCCTCCCCAGCGGTGACCCCCACAGCCAGTGCCTGCGCGGTGGTGAATGGGCCCTGCTAGCCCGGAGCTCCCCATCTCACTCCCTGCTCCCAACCTGCCCCATCCCCACGGCTCCCAGACACTCTGGATCCAGGCTCCCTCTGCGCCGGCACCCCACAGCTCCCCACATCCCACAGCCACGGATACACCCGGCACTTGTAGACACTCCCTACATTAGCCCTGATCACCCCCCTGCCTGTGGCACTGATCTGCTTCCCCTTATGAGGTCCCCTCAGCACTCTCCAGCCTGGGGAGAAAACGCTGGACATTTCAGGCCAATCTGGCCGGGCGCAGGGAGAAAATCGAGTGTTTGGCTTTGGGAAAAGTCTCGTGTTATAAATATAAAGGGTTCGTCTACACGGCCTATGGCAGCGAGTCTCAGAGCCGGGGTGACAGACGTGGGGTTTCGCACCTCTCTCCCCTTTGCCTCTCTGGCACATGCCCTTCCCCTTCACCCCCCTCTGCCCCCTGGAACCCACCCTCTCTTCGCCCCCTGCCCTCCTGGCACCTGCCCCTCACCCCCAACCACCCTCTGCCCCTAGCATCCACCTCTCTCCCTACCCCATCTGCCCACCTGGTGCCTGCCACTGCCCCATGATGCCCACCCCACCCCTCACCCTCCTCTGCTGTCCTGCCTCCTACCCTTCTCCTCACCCCCTCAGCCTCCCTGCTATGTCTGCCCCCTGCCCCTGCCACTCTCCCCACCCTTCTCTGCCCCCAACTTCCCTCACCTTCCTCTTCCCCCCTAGTGCCAGCCCCTCCCCCTCTGCCCTCCTTGTGTCAGACCCTCTGCTCCACCCCCCTCAATCCCTCAGTACCTGCCCCTCCCCCCCTTTACCCTCCTGATGCCCACACCCCTGACCACCCTCTGCTCCCCCTTCATCCATGGCTTCCCTCACCCCCTGCCTTCCTGGTGCCCAACCCTCCTTTCACCCCTTCTCTGCCCAGGGAACCCACTCCTCTCCTCCCCCCTTCCATCTTTTACCTGCCCCTTCCTTTTCCCCTTCTGCCCCCCCAACAGATGCCCCGCCCGGAACCAATCCCTTCTCTTGCTCCCTTCTGCCCCCTGATGTCTGCCACACCCTTTGCCCCTTGTTGGCCCTGGTACCTGCCCCTCCTCCTGCCCCCTTGCTGCCTGCCCATCTGCTCCCCCCTCTGCCCCACAGTTGCAGGCCACTCCCCTTGCCCCCCTTTGCCTCCGGCTGTCACCCCTCCCCCAACCCTTCTACCCCCTGGCACCCACCTCTTCCCTTGTCCTCCCATCTGCTGATGCCCCCCCACGATCACCCACTGGCACAAGCCTCCCCTCACACCCTCCCCCCTGCCACCTTCCCCATCTCTCACCAGCCCCTGCCGTCCCCTGGTGCCAGCCCCTCCCTTCACTCCTCTGACCCCCTGGGGCCCCTCTTTACCCTCACCCCCATCTGCCCCCTAGTGCCCGCCCCTTCCCTTGCCCCACATTAGCCCCCTGCTGTCCGTGCCTCCCCTCATCCCCTTTACCTTCAGGGTCCCACCCCTCACTTGATCCACCCTCTTCCCCACTGGTGCCCACTCCTCCCTTCATTATGCTTTGCCCCCATAAAACCACCCTTCTCTACTTCCCTCTCTGCCCCCCTTGTGCTCCCCTGCTCCATCATCCCCTCCATTCTACCCCCAGTACCCGACCCTCCCCCCTCTGCCTCCTTGCAGCCACCCCACCATTCACCCCCCTCAGCCCTCCTGGTGCCAGCCCCTCCACTCGCCCCGCCCCCGTATCCCTGGCACCCACCCCTGCTATCGTCACCTTCTCCCTATGCCCCTGTGGTGCCTGCCCCACCCCTCACCCCCTTTGTCCCCTTGTCACCTGCACCTTCCCCTGCCCCATCCTTGGCCCACCTAGTGCCTCCTACTCCCTTTGTGACCCCTCTGCCACTGGGAGCTGCCCCTACCCCTGCTCCTTCTAGTCCTCTGGGGCCAGTGCCTCCTTCAATCCCCCTCTGACTCCCTGGGGCTCCTCTTACCCCTTAGCCCCCCTGACACCCGCCCCTCCCATCACCCCACTCTGCCCCCTGGCACCTGCCCCAGCCCTCACTCTGCCGTCTGGTGATCACCCCTGCCCTAGATACCCCTGCTGCCTCACTCTGTGGACCTGGTGCCTGCCCCGCTCCTCCCCCCCACCCCTGGCACCTGACCCTCCTCTTCGCACTCCTCTGCCCCCTAGAGCCCACCTCTCTCCTCATGCCCCTGCCCCTTGGAGCCCCCCATTGCCTCACACCCCTCTTCCCCCTGGTGCCCCACCTTCCCTTGCTTCCCTGTGCCCCTCCCTTCACCCCATCTGTCCTCCTCGTGTCTGCTCCTTCCCTTCCCCCCACTGCCCTTGTGCCTGCCCCTCCCCTCTGCCGCTGAGCTGCCCTCCTCTCCCCTGCCCCCGCTGACACCTTCCCACCCCACCCCTCCCCTACTCCCACTCTCCTTTCCCTGAAGTTCACTCCCATGGGCAGATGGGCCCTGTCTCCCCTTAATGGGCAACACCCCCGCTCCCCCACAGACAGCGATTAAGGGGGACGCAGGTTAATTTCCCTTTGATTCCCATGACCAGCCCCTGTCCTGGCCCTGACTCTGTTACTCTCTCCCCAGTGGACGTGACTCTGGATCCAGACACGGCAAATCCCAAACTCATCCTGTCTGAGGATCTGAAACGTGTAAGACACGGAGAAACACGCCAGGATCTGCCCAACAATCCTGAGAGATTTGATAATTGTCACTGTGTGCTGGGCGCTGAGGGTTTCCCGGGCGGGAGGCGATATTGGGAGGTGGAGGTGGGAGACACAACTGGATGGATGCTGGGGGTTTGTAGGGAATCTGTGAGTAGGAAGGGGACGGTCACACGCACACCTGGGAATGGATACTGGACTGTGCAGCTGAAGGATGGGGAATACAAGGCCCTCACCTCCCCGTCGACTCCCCTCCCCGTGAGCGTCAGGCCCAGCCGGGTGGGGATTTTCCTGGACTATGAGGCGGGCGAGGTCTCATTTTACAATGTCACTGACAGGTCCCAGCTCTTCACTTTCACTGACACCTTCTCCGGGACGCTTCACCCTTATTTCCGTCCTGGTCTCAGTGCTGGGGGTGAAAACACAGTTCCCCTGATCATCTGCCCAGTCCCAGCCCAGGCTGGAGGGAATCTCTGTCCCTGACAGTGACACCCACGGCCGAGACTGTCCCCTCCCAGCGCTGAGCAGCCCCCAGGCCTGTGCCCAGGGGAGGATCTAAAGGGCATCACCTGCCTGCCCTCTGCCACCTGCCCCTCAGTTCCTAGCACCAGACCTGTCACATGGGGGAGGGGAGAGGGGCAGAGAAGGGGGTGGAGAGATCTGACTGCTGGGCTGGGTGGGGCTGGGTGTGTGGGTCTTGAGTGGGGGAACCTCAGGGGTGGATGCTGACGGTGGGGGAGGGGGCTGCAGCAGCAGGAAGGGAAGAGCCCAGCTGACATGAGGAAGACTCTGGGGGGATGTAACAAGGGGGGAGGGGAGAGAGGCCCACGGAGGAAGAGCCCCTGGCAGAAATGACTGTGTCATGAAAAAGGCACTGCAGTCCTGAGAGAGGTGTGGGTCCAGGAACCAACCAGAGGATGGGTGTTGGCTAGCAGACCTAGACCCCAGTGTGGTGGGGAGTCTGCCCTGCACTGGCCAGGAAAGGGTTAAGAGGCCCTTGGAGAAGCAGCCAATGGGAAGGAGCTGAGGGATAGCCAATCAGGGCCCAGGAGTTCAATATTAAAGGGAGCTACCAAACAGAACAGGAGCAGTTAATCCGAGGAACTGAGGGAGGTGGCCCTGGCCTGGCCGGCCGGCCGGCCGGCCACCCACCCGCCCGCCCGCCCGCCCGTCCACAATGCAGGTGGAAGGAGGTCAGCCCCCAGGACACAGCAAGGGCTGACTGCTGGAGCTCAGCAGAGCAGATGCCCTGATACAAGGGTAGAGGAGTTGCTGGGGCTGCAGGGGAGTGTCCCAGGGAAGTTTGTTGAGTGGGGTAGGTGACGGAACCAGGGCTGCTGGGGGATGGAGGGGGGGATGGATTGTGGCTTGACTGGAGGGCTGGGCCAGGAAGAGGGTGGTGGGTCCTGATGGTGCCGAGATGGATACCTGTGAGCTCCGAGGAAGGGTGACAGAGCACAGGCTGCGGACCTGGGTGTCTGCTTGAGCTATTCCCCAGCTCACCAGAAAGAAGCACCAGTCCAGTGGTGAGGTCACACCCGCAATAGTCACAAAGTATGTCACACCCGCAATAGTCAGCAGGAGGTGCCAGCATAGTGAATTGACTCTGTTACAGCTACTATGATCAGTAATAAAGACACAATCCTCCCTTTTTCGTTCTCCTTAATTGATTAACAAGACAGCATCCCCAACCACAAATGCTATTTCCCTACATCTACAAATCTCTGCTACTACATCCTTTTTTGTATGTTTTTGTTTTGAAATCGTGTCCACAGCCAATGTACTGTCCATATCCCCTGTTGATTTCAAGGTACTGCAGGGCTGTCTGTGTTCTTGGTTATCAGGAAACAACAAATGTTGTTTGGCGGAGAAGGAGAAGTTGTATTCCTTCACTGAATAATCACAAACTAACTTAATTGCATTAAAGCTGTGGGCACTTCTCATGAAACCTTGTGAAACTTCACTGGGACACCTTCCTTGGCCATACGTCAGTCCAAAGGGTGATATTTTTGTTGTCGGGTGAGGTTTAGAGCACAGACTATAAAGCTGCTTCAAGAAATTCATCCCAATTTCTGAGTTTCATCCACCACCTTCTGGAATGCTTCTGTAAGAAATGACTGACTGGTCTCATTTCTTGAAATTAGTGAGTGAATCTATGAGCAAAGTCTGAGGGGAGGCACATCACATGGCATATTTTATGACATCAAATGTCATAAAAACAATGCAGACAATGTTCATTTGTAAATATATTTGATGTTCATTTGTAAAAATATTTGTGAATGGGCTGCCCCTTCAGCTCCTGGAACCTCTCTGGGAATTAAGCAGCACACACAGTCTCTGAAGCTGCACAGCCCCCTGGCTAGTCTGACCAGCCCTGGATTGGAGCCAGGGAACTGCCTGATGCTGGGACACAGCCACGTTCCTGGAGACATTGGCACTGGGCTGGACCCAGCCACTCTGTGTTGTCTCCTAAGCGTTGTCAACTGTCCATCAATTTACAGATGGTCAGTAAAAAAATGTACAATTTTAACACTGTCCATAAACCCGTAAATGAATGAAAATGTCCATGAAATTGGGTAAAAATATTGTGTTTTGACATGGATTGTCATCATCCAGAATCATTTCTTGTATCATAAAACTACACTGACCCTGCCTCTATCAATTTCCTATTTTCTATTATTGCACACACCCAATGAACCTGATTGATCAATTAAGTGCAGCTAAAACAATTGTGTGATTCTGAATTCCTGGGTACAGAACATTGGGAATAGGGACACTTCTGTGATATGATTGTGTTTGTGATATTTTTAGTGATGTCAGTAAAAAGTTGACCATGTCAGTTAAAAAAAAAATCAACTTAAAATCTTCATCAGCAAAAACTAAAATGCAAGTGTCGTGGAAAAGAATCACACTGCTACATTTTAGAGTTGGATCGGGTGCAGCTTTAGTTGTGACACACACAATCACATAACCATAGCTATGGGGAATACTATAGCCATAGGGAAAACCCAGGTGGCTATAGGGAAGTCACGCAGCATGTCTGGATGCTGGGCAAATGTACGTCACCTGGCTACCAGATACAAAAGACTTATATAGGGGTTGCTTAGGTTCATTTACATGTTGATCGTATAGTGGAATTTGATTGTCTTTCCTGTTAAGTATAAACTGTTAATCACAATGCACAGTGGGGCACACCAGACGCCCTCACAGGAACGCCCAATGAGTCACTTGAGTATACAATGTAGTTTTCAGGGACCCTGGTTAACTCCCGAAGATGGTGGTGACACAATACTTGTTCAAATGCTAATTTATTTGGAGTGAGTTTCTATGGGGCCAGTAAGACAAAGGGGCAGATACTGGTACTCATCAAAACAGGTGAAGTCTGTTCAGACTTCAATGAGGCTTAAGGCTCATAACAGAGACTTGCCTCTTGGGTGTAGTTCAGAGACTTCTTGTGGGATTTTAACATCTTTATCCTAATTTCAGTTGAGGCATTCTGTGAATGGTTTAGCCTGGGGCTTCTAGTTCAGTTTCAGGCTACAACTTCAGGCCAGGCCTTCCATGACCAGTTTCAGACCAAGCATTCTATTAATTAATTTTATGATTAATTCTTTGATTCCACACAAGGTTGGCAAACCCTCCCCTTAGAGCTGGGGTCACTTTTTCAGTGGGTTGGGGAAGGGGGACATGCTCCCCCAGCCTCACTCTGCTCAGTGACGATATTATCGCAGGGCACAAACCAAGGAACCCAAACCAGCCCCCAGAGCCCTTGTCTGTGTTTGCAGGAGCAAATCCTGAGCCGCCTGCAGCATGTGAGGGAGGAGAGAGAAGAGCTGCAGGGACTGAAATCCGACTGGGACAAGGAGAGTGGGAGGCTCCTGGTTGGTGCCCTGCCCTGCCCGGAGGAGACTGGGGAGCGGGCGGGCAGAGCTCTCACCGTGGCTGCATCTGTTGGCTGGTGGTGACAGGTCTCTACAAGGCCGGGTGCCCTGAGCAGCAGCCTCTGGTGAGTCGCGCTGGAGAGGCTGGTGCAAAGGGCAAGAGTCTAATTGTGGAGAGACCCTAAAGTGGCCAAGCTCAGGGCGTTCTGGCTGCTCGGCCTGTAGCTGGTTTCATGGGGGAGAGAGACCAGGTGCCATGGCTGTGGCAAACCCCCGGCCCCATTCCCAGGAGGAACTCACCTGGCCAGGCTATTCACAGGATCTGTCACTATGAACTGTGGGTCTGCTGCTGGGTCTTGGTCACTCACTGCTGGGAGGAGTTTGGGAGAGACTTGCCTTGTCCCTAGTGCAGGAAAAAGTCCTCTGGGGACTGGAACTTCCAGCTAGAAAAGCAGCAGGGGAACATGTAAAAATAAAAAACAACTAAGGTTGGGGTCAGCCAGGGCCCAGGAGGGGATAGAAGGTGTGAGAAACACCAGAAGAGTTTGCAGCTTTTCCGTAGACAGGATCAAGCCCCATATGTGTGGTCTGCAGGCAGTGCCAGGATCTCCGGTTCACACTTCAGTTCCCATCCAGGAGGTTGCCTGGAGGACAAGCTGGGAATCTCTAGTCTCTCAGTATGTATCCAGGATCGTTGAATCCTGCGGGTCTCTTGCCTTCTGGAACTTCCCAAGCAGGATGTGACAGTCTGTGAAGGTGAATATGGTGAGAGGTCAACAATCCCAGGGTGGAAGGCAAGTGCCTGGCTTTTATCTGGAAAAAAACCTGAGTTCTCCATAGTCAAGGGTGAAGCAAGATTCCCCATGTCCCCGACTTTTTGCCTGTGTCTCTCACTGCCCCAACATCAAACTTCTCCACTAGTAATTTCACATGCAGAGCCTTGGGTAGAATGTTTCTGGTAAGTTTGGTGCAAATCAAACAAGATACGATGGAGCAATAATGGGTCAGATATTAAACAGGACAGCACTTATGGGACACTTTCCTGGCATTATTTTTGGCTTATGTTGAACACTCAGGCTTGGCAACAGAAACACCAAAGGAATTTTAAAGGAAGTTTTTTTTAAATTGAACTTTTATTTTTTTGTGTTTTGTTTTTCCTGCATAGTGGTTGGGGGAGTGTTCTTTCTGCTGGTCTTATAATGTAGGAATGGCAGGTCGCATCTTCTCTGGCTTTGTTGGAGAACTCTTGGGAAGGCTCCAGGAAGTTTTACTTTGAGCTAAACTCCTTCATTAAAGAGCTGTAGATGGTGAATCTTTTACAGACGTTTTATTTACTCAAAATGTTCATTAGCTGTTGATGTTAAATAAGTGTTTGAAAATTCTGACTCTAAACCCTTCTTCCTTTTTTCTCTCCAGTGTAATTCACTAGCTCTCTAGTCACTGCACAGCCTTGTTCACACACACATTGTACTGCTTTAACTCTACTAGTGTCGTTACAACAGTACAACTGCTGCTGTGGGTGCAGTTCTAACAGGACTTGTCCGGGTGGGAAAGTTACAGCAGTGTAAGAAAAGTGAGAATTTGGTACCAGTATAACCAGAATGGTTTATTCTCCTTGTTGATGCTCTTAGTCTAGAGGAACTTCTCTACCGACAGAACTGTGTCTGTGCAGGTTTGTTCTGATTTAACTTTTTCAGTAGAAAAATCACCCCAGAAATAGTTACACCAGGATAAAAGTTTGTACAGACAAGGCCTAACTAAAGGTGCATTTTCTTAACTGATAACTGGTTTAAGACAACTCTACAGTTCAAATTTCAGCGGCACAGCCGCACTGGTGCGGCTGTGTTACTGTAGCACTCCTGGTGATGATGCTCTAAGCTGATGGCAGAGCGCTCTCCCATTGGCTTAATGGCTACTGTCTCACTGAGGTAGAGCTGTGTGGGTGGGAGATGCTCTCCTGCAGCCGTAGCGCTGTCTACACCTGCACTTAGGTCAGTATAACTGTCACTCTGGGGTGGGTATTGTTACACTGAAATTTTGTAGCGTAGACCAGCGCTGAGTCATCCCTGTGCAGATTCTCTGTTAAATTAGTTTGAGAGCCTTGTATTGAGCTTAATTCAATCACACTATTGGATGGGAGAGGGGAAAGAGGAGGACCCTGATTTGTTTGTGTTCCCAGCATCTCCTCTCTGCTCCCCATGTGGGCCTGCAAAGCCTCAGCCTGTTCCCTCATCCGCTCACGCCCTGCATTGGGACTGGGGTGGCTCAGCCAGCAGCAGCAGCAGAAGGTGAGGGACCAGCACAGACCCTACCCTGCAGCCTGGCCAGCATGGATCAGCCAATCCCTTTGTGAATCTAGGCCCTAAATCCCACTGATAAATCCGGCCCTCCCTGACTTTCCCACAGGGTTGACCAGGGTTAAGCATCACTGCGCATTGTTGGCTCTTTCACCGGGAAAGAGAAGCACAAGCAGCCCAGAACCTGGCTCCAGGCTCTCAGTTCACAGGCACCTGTTCCTGTAGCTCAGAGAAATCTCTGTCCCCCTGCTAAGGCCCAATGGTCTCTACAGGGTGATGAGATGGGCGCCAAGGCCCACAGATTCCATAGTCGCTGTCAGTTACACAGCCAGTCCCTGCTCTCTAACTGGGGCGGTGGACGGGAGCAGCATTCAGCCAAGTCTGTGTCTGCTACAGCACGAGGGGAGCAGGAATCTGTTGGGGCAGCAGAAAGTCCACAGCCGAGGGCGCTAGGATGTAGGGCAAACTGCAGGTGTTGTTGGGTTTCTACACAGAAACTTGCACTGGTTCGTTTAACCCCTGAGTGGGAGCCCTTCATTCAACTTAGCTTAAACCTGTTCCTAATTCTCTTGCTCTAAACCCCCAAAAAAGCTGCCTTAAACTGTAGTAAGCATGTCCCCAGAGGCGTTTGCACTGGTTTAATTATCCCACAGGCCAGGGAGGAGGGGTGGGACCCTACTGAACTCCCAAATGAACCAGCAGTTTTTAAAAGCAGGTCACATTTGAGCCATGACTGTATATGGAGAGTCTGGATCAGCACCTCAGGCCGCAGACCCAGATCCAATGGCTAATATCTTTGTAACAGTGGCTGTGGGCTGGAGCAGGGGCCGGGCACTAGCTGTGCACAGGGGCCACGTAGGCGTATGAGATTGTGTGGATCCTCGCCCTCTTTCTTTCCCAGTCTGTGGACAAACAGGGGTTTCAGAATTAGACATTTTTAAAAGAAGTTTGGGGGGGGAGGGGCTGCAGTGCAGGAATCTCTTGATCAAGAAAGTGATCTGCCGAGGCATGTGCACTTAACAGGACTCTGAAAAAATGGCGCTCCAAGAGAAACTCCTCTGCACCCTTGAAAGGAGTCACTCCAGTCCCTCCAGCATGCGGTGCTTGTTCTCTGCCCTCCTGCCACACAAGCACAGCCCCTGGTGCAGGCTCTGCTGTTCTGAAATGGGCTGGCCCGGACAGCCCCTAATTATGGCCTTGCTGTGCACACGCTGGGTGGGATTAGGTAAAGCAGCTCGTTTGTGTGTTTCCATGGGGCTGGGTGTGGCCGCAGAGGGTCACAATTCCTGTGTGTGAGCAATGGTGGTGGGTCTGCCCTTGCCACCCACTTCCAGCGCTGGCATGAATGTGCATTTGGCCCGTGTGTGTGAATCCCGCCTGCAGCAACACAGCAGAGAGACAGAACCCGGGCTCCCCATGGGCTGCGTGCTCTGTCACGGCTGCAGCCCCCGGGCAGACAGCTGTTCATTCCACACACAAGCGCAGGCTGCAGATCGGTAACATGAGTGAATCCCAATGGGCCATGTGCGGGCAGGCGGCTCAGGTCACTCTGGAACTGCTCTGACCCTCAGAGCGTGTTACACGTATCAGCCAGCCTTGCGCAGAGCATCCTTCTGCATTTGGTGTGGATTACGCTGCAACCCTGGCGCTCGGTTCTGTGGATAAAGGCCTGTCTGGTCATTCCGGTCACTGAACGTTTTATGTGCCTGAGGCCAAATCAGAATGAGGAGTGAAAGAAAATAATTGTTTGCTTGACCACAGTTACTCCATTTTGTTGTTTTTAGTGTTCTGCTTTCTGTTGAAATCACCCTCCCGCTCCTTTTCAATATGTTTATGGTGTTTATCCCTGCCAAGGTCAGAGAGAAAGATTAACAGAAGAAATGAGGAGTCAGTTATAATTTAGTTTTTGTTTTTTGCAGTCTTGAGACATAGTCTAGACAATGTTGATAGATAAGTTGAAACCTTTTGCCCTTATTTTTATGTTATGCATATGTTTATAGTTAGAAGAAGTATAAAGTGTAACGTTAATAGTAATAACAATAATAATTTGAGTGTACCAATAAGCATTAAGAATTTATGCATATGTAATTTCTTTGTTTGTGTTTGTATAAATATGCAAGAGAGCATGCCTTCGGGGTCTCACACTGACCACTTGTTGGGAAGTGTCCGACCTCTGCAGAAATAAAACTTGGAGACTGCCCAAATACCTGCCTGGATCTCTTTTCTATCTGGTGCAGGGCTAACGAACCTCATTTGGATATTTTTCCAACAGGAGCGAGGTCAGAAAGTCCAGATTGTGAACCCCCCCTGCCCTGCTTCTGAGCAACCCCTTATACCACAAGTCGTTCCATCAAATTCAGTGGAGTAGAAGGGGGATCACAGGCTGGGCTCACATGGCTGCAGTCTCTGCAGTGTATATACGCTGCCCTCTGCTGAGCAATGGTAATATTTCTGTCTAGCCAGCGGGGCATGAAAAGTGTTGCCATGTCTAAAGACCGAGGTGAATTTTGCAGACATTTACAGCAGCACATTGTGCATCCCAAAAGTCTGCTCTAGGAGCTCTGAAAAATGATCAGTTCATAGGAATGGTGCTAATTATCACTCCCTCTGCATAAACCAGGGGCTGCTGTGCTGGAATTGCAATTGGAGGCAATAAAACGCAGCTGTCTGGAAAGGTGGGGGATTGAACAAATCAGCCTGACCAGGATCATATTGACTCTGGACAAGCAACCAACCTATTAGCAAGGAACCCATGAGGAATGACTTGCCCCTTGAGCTCTAGTTTATCGGCCTGTGCAGGGAAGAATTTCATTAGTTCTGCACGCTCAGAAATTAGGGGTGGATTCCAAATCCCCAAGAGACTCAGACACCCCGTTCCCATGGACTGTCGCTGGGAACAGGGAACATGCCTGTCTTTCGTGCCTTGAATATCTCCCCTTGTAAGAAAGAAAGAACCTGAAACTGGGCCACGATTCTGGAAATGGGTGAGATGGGAAACCCGGAGTCTAGCAGACCAAGGGCATCGTGACGGTGTCGTGGCAGCTGCCCTCTCACATTGAAACCATCAAAGACAACATAGCACTGCAAAGCCCAAGGTGCTATTTTCAATCATGACATTTTTATTTTTCAATCCGTCTATTTCCCAAGCTGAGCGAAGCAGAATTTTCCAGTGTGGGATGTGGAGATGTGGAGTGTAAAGTTTTAACACAAAACTGATTTGAATAATCACAACCCAACACAATATTTACCAGCGTTATGTAAATCGCCCTCAGTGCATTTATCTAGCACCTGCCTTCCCAGCAGCCCAAAAGATTTCCCGAAAGTGGGTAAATAGCCCCGGGTCACAGACACTGGCCCACATGGAGCTGTATCCCCATGGCACAGACCCTGGTGCAGCGCAGAGAGAGGCTCCACGGAGCACGTGCCACACCAGCACTTCCCTGTTGGTCCCTTTGGCTTCTGTTCTGCAGCTCTGAGGTTTCATTCTAGGCAGACGGAGCTCCCAGCCT
>ML681170.1:106470-170313 GCA_007922225.1 Emydura subglobosa
TGTTTATAAACCTTGTTGGGCCCAGTGCTCTGGAGGCAGAGCAGGGACGGGTTTAGCCCATTATCATTTGTGTATCAACCATTTAATCGCCCCTGGCCTCACTGGATCTCCATGGTCAGAATTCCTCTCTCCCACGCACTGCACTGGTTTTGAACCGATGGAGCTTTTAACTGGATGTTCTATGTGTGCGTAAAATCACAGAACACGTTTACTTTTCAGTTTTGGAATCAAGACCCATGGATCTGAGCTTTTAATTCTGGAGGGATGAAGAATTTTGATGCCGTCTGTGTCTCACCTTCAGCAGCTCAACAGCCATTTGCCGACACTTCTCCTCTATCTCTGTGATCAGCTGCTGCAGAGAGGAGCTTTGCTGGGACAGTTTGGTTACATTTTCCTGTAGTCTCTGCAGAGTCTCCCTCTCCTCCTCCTCCAGTCTCTGCAGAAGGAGCTGCTCCTCCTCTCTCAGCAATTTGTGCAGTTTGTTAAACTCACCTGCAATCGTCTCTCTCTTATTCTTTACTTTCCTCTTGAGAAACAAACAGAGAAAACGTGAGCCAGATGTTAAGTCACAGACGGGGCCTCTGTCCATGGAGCAGGGGATATTAAATCAGTGTCAGGTTTGTCAGGATATTTACTCCTTTGGAAAACGTATCATAAAGGTTTGTTTGAGTTCAGAGTTAATACGGCCAGTCCCAAAGTGGGGATGTCTGGGGTGTTTGTAAAGCTGCAGTATGCTATGGCGGGTGGCCTGGATGGATGCAGTGGAGGTGGGAGAAATCGAGGGAACAGTGGAGATTTACAGGGGGCTGCACAGGGCATCAGGGGGAGATTTGGCTGCCCAGTTCCAGGCGCTCAGACACCAAGTGGAGCTGTCCCAGCGGGTTGTGGGCGATGCTCATTCTGGGACAATCTGCTCCCAGGGCTGCAATGCCCAGGGCCGAGGGCTGGTGCTAACAGCCCTTTGGTGCCATCCCGGGGCTCACGTGGGTGTTGGGCACCCAAGGGACTGGCAGAGCTGGCTGTGGCCTCCCCCAGGCTGCCCGAGTGCCCCGTGCCCATGTGCCAGTGACCCTGGGATCGCAGCGTGTAGGGACCCAGCGTGGCACACAGAGCGGCGGGTGGCTGATGCCAGCTGTGTCCCCACATGCCCTCTGACAGGACCAGCAGTAACGATGCAGAGCCAGGGCCGATCCCAGCTGGGGGAGGGGCTGGCTGCTCTGCACTGGCCTCGCTAGTCCCCCCAGCAGCTCAGCACAGAGGTACTGGGTGGCCCTGGGGTGAGCCTGCCCCTCCCCCGTGTGACCCGGGTGTCAGTGAAGTTGGGGAAGGTCCTTCTTACTCTCCCTGAGATGCCAACGTGACCAGGGGCTTTATCAGCCTCCAGCTGCCCCGTCCCGCTGCCCCCAGAGCCCTCCTCCCTGTAACCCCCGTACGTGAGCCCCAGCCCTTCCCCCCGCCCCAGCCTCTGCCCTGTGCTGACCCACCTCCCCTTCCCTGGGCAGGGCTCTAACCCGTCTGTCTGTCCGGCTCCCCTGTGTGGTGGGGGAGGGGCCGTGCTCGGTGCCTGAAGGTTCCCGTGCTACAGAGCAGCCAGCGAGAGGCAGCTGCGTCAGCGCTGTGACTTCTGCCTCCTGCCTGCGCCCCGGCTAACCCCAGCCCTCCAGCACCCCTTGCAGTGGGTTTGGCACCGACCCATCCCCAGACCATCTCCACCCCAACCCCACCCCTGGGAGTGCTGCAGCCTCGGGGCACTCAGACACCTCGGGCTCAGCCCTGACAGTCCCCTGGCACCAGCTGCTGTGGGAGCCCCCAGATGGTGCCTGCAGGGCTGTTGGCACCTGCCTGAGGCTTTGTGAATGTGGCCTGGACCCTGCCAAGGGCCGTGGGCCTGCAGCCTCCTTCCCTCCTGCCCCCAGGAGCTGTGGGGTTACAGCTAGTTGGAGTGGGGCAGCGTTATCGTATCTTCTCACATCTCCCCCTTCACGCACACGGTGCATCCTTCACCGGGGCTGTCAGCTCCCTGCACCTAAGCCTCAACCCATATCTGGGGACCTTGATAATGGCCCGGCTTTTCCGAGGAGCTGGGCATTAATAGTTGAAGCCAATGGGAGAACTGGCCACTAGGGCCCAGTCTCTCTGGCAATCAGCCTCTCACTGTGCTGCTCAAACACGACTTCACGTGCTGGTCTTTAGCCCCACAGGCTTGAGTATTTGGCTTCAGTAAATCATTGCAACGCAGAGTGGACACCTGCGGCTCATCTCATCGCTTCTGCTGGGGTCTCTGGACAAGGGGCCTAGTTCCACATGACATTCTCCTCCTTAAACTGGGGAACTGCCGTCTGATGGAACCAGTGAAAGGTGGGTGCACAACCGGTTGGAAGATGGTACTCCAAGAGTAGTTATCAATGGTTCGTGGCCAGACTGGGAGGGCATCTCTAGTGGGTCCTGCAGGGGTCAGTCCTGGGCCAGTGCTAATGAAGCTTTCCTAAGTGACTTGGATACTGGAGTGGACACTGTGCCAGCACTTTGGAGGGCAGGATTAGAATTCAAAACAGCCTTGACATACTGGAGAATTGGTCTGAATTCAGCAAGGTGAAATTCGATACAGGCGAGTGTAAAGTGCTTTGTTTTGGAAGGAAAAATCAAATGCACAACTACAAAATGGGGAGTAACTGCCGAGGGATTGCACTGCTGACAAGGATCTGGGGCTTAGACTGGATCACAAATTGAATATGAGTCGACAAAGTGATGCAGTTGCAAAGAAAAGCGAGTATCATTACCAGAAGTGTTGTATCTAAGATACGGGAGGTAATTGTCCTGCTCTACCCAGCACTGGTGAGCTCGGAGCTGGAGTAAGGTGTGCAATTCTGGGCGCCACGCTTCACGTGAACAAATTGGAGAGAGGCCAGCGTAGAGCAACAAAAGCGATGAAAGGTTTAGAAAACTTTAGGTATTAGGGAAAGCTTCCTGTCAGGGTCACTGAGCTCTGGAACAGGCTTCCAAGGGAGGTTGTTCAATCCCCGTCACTGGAAGTTGTAAGAACAGGCTGGACAAACACCTGTCGGGGATGGTCTACGGTTACTTGGTCCTTCCTCAGCGCAGGGGGCTGGACGTGATCGTAGAATTGTAGAAATGTAGGACTGGAAGGGACCTCGCTAGATCACCTAGTCTGGTCCCCTGCACTGAGGCAGGACTAAGTAAGTATTATCCAGACCATCCCTGACAGGTATTTGTCTAACCTGCTCTTAAAGATCTTCAATGACGGAGATTCCACAACCTCCGTAGGTAACGTGTTCCAGTGTTTAACTCCCCTGAGAGTTAGGAAGGTTTCCTAATGTCCAACCTAAACCTCCCTGGCTGCAGTCTAAGGCCATCACTTCTTGTCCTCAGAGGTTCAGGAGAACAACCTATCGCCCTCCTCTTTATAACAGCCTTTTACGTACTTGAAGACCGTTACAATGTCCCCCCTCGGTCTTCTCTTCTCCAGACTAAACAAACCCAATTTCTTCAATCTCCCCTCGTAGGTCGTGTTTTCTAAACCTTTCATCAGTTTTGTTGCTCTCCTCTGGGCTTTCTCCTGTTTGTGCCCATCTTCTCTGCAGTGCGGTGCCCAGAACCGGACCCAGGCTCCAGCTGAGGCCTTGTCAGTGCTGTGTGGAGGAAGAACTCAAGGTCCCATCCAACCCCACATTTCTATGATCCAAGAGGCCACATGCTCCTGATGGGGATTTTCACTGTGCAAAGGCAGGTCACTGGAGCTGACACTTTGCCCATGGTTCATTACCCGGCTGTAGACAGACACACAGTTAAAACCACAGTAACAATTGCAGCTGAATGATGAGTCCACACGATGGCAGCAGAAGCTGATAATGACAAATGGCTGCCCCAACCTGTGCTCATTAAAGGTTTGTCTAGACGACAAAACACAGTTCAGGATAGGTCAGGTTTAACGAGTTCAATTCCACTAACCCTGACTTAGCCTCAGTGTCTTCCCTAGTCAAAAGTGGAATTTAAATGTTTAATTTGGGAGTGGAAGGGGTAGGGAGGTTAAGGTGTCCCATGGGGGAGCATGACCAATCCCCCGTCGGTGGCAGCGCCCTGTGAGGGAGGTGTCTGTTACCCCATTTCCTGCTGTCTCCGACTCCCCCCCCGTGCAAGTTGTGGGGGTGGCAGCAGTGGTGTACTGAGAGGGTCATGCCCCCAGGCACTGGCCTGGTGGAGTGCCAGATGGGCCATTCTTGGAGGAGCCATCACCCACTGGCATCACCGACACAACCCACGGCTCCCTCGTTGAGCCCAGCACGGGAGATAGAGGGGCTGGGTCAGCACGGCCACCAGGGATGTCAGCATGGGGGGGGGGCAGTTCCTCTGAGGATGGCCTGCTCCTCCCCCCCAGTACACCACTGCACCTTCGGCTGGGGAGTGGGTGCTCGCAGCCTGGCAGAGGCTCTGCCAGCCCATGGAGCAGTGGTGTACTGGGGAAGGGGGAAGAATGGGGCCATGGCCCTGGTCGCCAGCCTGGGTGGGCGACAGCCGGGCCCTCCTTGGTGGAACACCCCTCCACTGATATCCCCAGCGGCTGCGCCAATCCCGACCCCGTGCTGGGCACAAGGAGGGAGCCACGGGCCGGGTCGGTGAGGCCACGGGGATGTCAGCGGGGAGCGTCTCTGAGGAGGAGGGCCTGGCTGGCAGTCCCCCGATGGGAAACTGGGGGCATGGCCCCCTCCCTTGGTACGCCACTGAGGCTAGGGACTCCAGGAGGGTATACAGTGCCGGGCGGTGTGGCGGGTGGGGGGTTAAAAAAATCATCATACATTTGGGGGTCATTGCCTTCCCATCCCCCCCAAACTCCACCCATTTCCCTTGTGTAGACTCAGAGTAAACATCTTAAACCTTCATCTTAAACCAAATCCCACGGCCCAGCCACAGGCACACGGAGCAGGGTCATAACCTCGGCCTGAAGCTGCACGTCCCGTTCCCCACAGGAAGCAGAAGGCAGGGCCAGGGAGGAATAAACCCAGACACCCACCTGCCACGCCGCGGGTTCCTTCCTGGCCTGGGATTCCAGCTTCCGAGCCTTGTCCAGCTCCTGCTTGAGGGGGCTCAGGGCTGCCTGGAGTTTCACCTGGCAGGGACAATGTGTCAGATAAACGGCCTGTCAGCCGGCATCTCCGACTGCTGGGAGCCCTGTGAACATCTGCATTTCATACCCCATCGATGGGTACCAGGGAAACAAGGGGCAGAGCAGCTCTGCAGGCCCCAGATCACCTGTGGGGTGCAGAGGCAGAGGACACCGGGATAACACTAGTTCTCACTCAGCCCCAGCGGCAGCGCTCTGCACAGGGTCTGCCCCAAAGCCGGAGTGATAGCTGATGTTTCACGTCACTGATGGTGTGACACTCTGTACCCCAGGGTAGCAGCCTGGATCCCCCATATTCACCACTCTGCTGTGATGATGATGATGAGTTTGGTGCATGGCTTGGGAGGGATCATTTTATCCGTTGAACATTTATGTCAGTTGGATTGTACCTGCTCTCATTGTATAGCCACAGTCAGACTTTCAGCTACAACAAAGCAGGGCCAGACAGGCGTTGATGGGCCCATCAAGAAAACAATCCCAGAGGCTCCTTAGAGGAGGCACATACGCCATGGAGATTGTTTGACCAATGGGGACGGCCTGACCCCCCATGTCAAAACCAGGATCTTTCTAGCAGGTGGAAGAAGGGAGACAGTGACATCATCACTTGGCCTCTCTCCCACCACCTCAACACCTGGGAGAACGTCTAACATCTGGAAGACAAAGACTTTGAGCTGGGGACGTGATTGGTCCCAGGCTGGAAGGAGGCTAGTCTGTGTATTGAGGAACCATGAGCTGCCTGTACCATCTCTTAAGGTAGACACTGCTTGATTCAAATTTTGTTTTGTTTAATCTGTTTAAGTCAGAATTTAGACTGTACATTTATTTTGTTTTCTTAGTAACCAGCTCTGATCTCTGTGCCTGCTGCTTATCATCACTTACAATCCATCTTTCTGTAGTTAATAAATCTGTTTTATATTTTACCTAAAGCAGTGTGTTTTGGGCGAAGTGCTTGAGGAATCTCAGCTCAGACTGCGAACGCTGGTGTGTGTCCATTCCTCACTGAGGGAGCAGCGAACTATTTAATGAATCTGCCCTGCCCAAGGGAGCCTTGAGAGTGTAAGGGGTACAGCTCTGGGCTGCAGGGCTGGAGCTCGGAGAAATTGGCTGTAGCCTCTCTAGTGATGGCTCATGAGTGGCTGGGGGATGGTTCATGTAACTCAGTTGGGCGTGTCCCTGCCTGTGGACGGCTGTGTATGTGCAGTGCCTGGCAGAGACTTGGACCTTCAGATCAGTGTGAGGACAGCCCAGACTGGTGGGATTGAAGGGCTCTGTGGTCCCACAGTCCAGGTGCACCCCAGGGACCCCGTCACAGATGGCAGCCTAGAGGTGGATATTCTGGGAGTTGGAAGATGATCCTTCCAGCCGGTGGGCATGGGAGACTCCAGGGAAGGAAACTCCTCCACTTTAACTATGGCCAGACAAAGTGTACGGGCCAAAACCTGCTCTGTCTGCCTGGGCCTCAGCCCCGATAGCTAAGCTCCTAACACGGGTGCAAACCCACAGACATCGAATGTTCAGTGTGGACATCAGGGAGGATGAGGGGCCATGTGAAGCCTGGATACAAAGGCCCCCTCGTAGGAACTGTGCCGGCACTTGGATAATCCAGGGGTCCCTTCGCTCTGGCAGAGGGTGTGACGAGATCACACTGAACATCGATGTGCTGCTGCCCTGTCAGCCCAGCTCGGATCGGCTCCCCTGGCCAGCCCCCCAGACTGCCCCATCATGAGCTTCCCCCTTCTCTGCCCCACCAAGTTCACCCCATGTCACTTTCCCCCTTCCTCTGCACCCCTGGAGTTCTCCCCTTCATCTTTGTCCCCAAGGGCCCCGGCTGCTGCTGCCAAGGGCCAGGGTGCTCCCTCCTGCGCCATGGCTGCTCCCCAGGGCTGCTGCGGGGAGGCACCGAGTGAGGAGCTGGCAGGGCTGGCAGGATCCTGGAGGGGGGCAGCCTGTGCAGCCCGAGTGAGCCCATCAGCTCGGCGCTCGCAGGGCAGAGGAGCAGTGAAGTGGGGCCGGGGAGTCAGAAGAACAGTTCTAGACAGTCCTGGCCAGTCTGGGGTCACTGGAGAAGCTGCTTCCCTTGGGGCAGGAAATGTCGCTGGCAGCCATTTCTCTCCCCACCCTGCTCCCCTGGGCTGGGGCAGGGAACCCCTGGCAGACCCCTCAGCCCCTCCCCTGGAGAGGGGGCAGGGAATCACTGTCTGCCAGCTGCTAGGAGGGGGGTGGGGAGCTGACACAGTCCCTAGCAGGGTCACAGAGCCAGCTCGTCCCTGCCACACAGCTGTGGTAGGATACGGATGTCCTGTGAACTGAGGGGCCGCCCCCAGCCGCCTCTATCTGCGGCGGTGCCCAGCAGTGATGGGGCGGCACATCGGCGCATATTGAACTGTGACTGCAACACTTGGGAGAAAGGCTCTCGTGGCTGATTCGACAGCCAGCCCTGGTGTCACTGTCCCAACTGGCAACATTCATGAGCCACGCCCAGAAATCATGAGAACTGGCAATACTGGGCAGACCCTTCACCAGCAGCGTGAGAAAGTTCCACATCCACAGGTGTGAGGCCTGGTCTGCACCACAGAGCTAGCTCGACGTAAGGCAGCTCACAGCAGCCTAACTCCGTCTGCGTCTACACTACAGTGTCGCTCCCCGGCTGTAACTCGCCCACTGCACCGATTAATGACCCCACTTCTGTGAGAGGCATCGCGCTCAGATCAATGTAGTTAGGTCAGCGCAGTGTCAGTGTCGACAACTGCTTATATCAACTTCTGCTGCCTTTCAAACACCGTCCCACAGCGCCCCCCACTGACAGTTCAATCGGTGCCAGCGCTCCCGGTGAAGACGTGCCCCACCGAGCCCAGGTGCGTAGTGTGGACATGCAAAAGCAATGTAATGACTGGGGTGGCTGTACAGCAACGTAACTCAGGTCAGTTTAATTCTGTAGTTTAGACTTGCCCAGGGTCAGGCAGGAAGTCCGTGTTACCTGCACTTCCCAGTGACTGCAGCCGGGCCTGCAGGAGTCAGCGCCTCTCAAAATCAGGCCTGATGTTGGGCACCCTGGTTTGCAAATATTGGCTAAGTGTTATTACGCGGGGAAATCACGTGTCTGTGGGAGTTTCTAACTTACAAAGACAAACAGCATCTCCTACCCTGTACTCCCGGGCAGCCTCCTCGATGGGAACCACGGTGTGAGCGCGGTGCTCCTTGGATTTATCACACACCACACAGATGGGGGTTTGATCCTCCTCACAGAACAGTTTCAGTTTCTCCTCGTGTGTCTCACACAGATTCTCCTGCTGTGCTTTCCCTGGCTTTAACCCCAGCTGTTTCAGTGCCTCTACGATATTGGCCAGCTGCGTGTTGGGCCGGAGTTTCCCCTTCTGGAACAACGCTCGGCACTGGGGACAGGGGAACTTGGTACCCGATTCAGGCTCCCTTTGTTTACAGCACTGGGTGATGCAAGCTCGGCAGAAGTTGTGCCCACAATCTATGGTCACCGGCTCTGTCAGATACTCCAGGCAGATGGAGCAAGTGGCTTCTTTCTGCATTTTCTGTGTTGGAGCAGCTGAGGCCATGGCAGCAGGACTGAGTGTCTGCGTTTCTGGTCTCTTCCCTCTGCTCTGGCTCTGTGCGGGCTGGTGCTGACAGTGGGAGGTGTCTTCTGCACATGAGCTATTTATTCTCACTCACACCGGAAACACGAAGAAGGAGGAGGTGCCAAGAGTGAGAGGAGGAGAGAAGAGAGAATGGGAAATGAATGGGGGAAAGGGAGAGGTGGAAAACCAGAGATGGTGCAAAAGAGAAGGGTGGGAGGGCAAACAGACTGAGTTATCAGCCTCTAAGGACTGGTCTACACTAGTGCCACGCACCTCTCCACCCTGTTACCTTCTTTAATGCCAGTCTGCTTATAGGTTTTTGTGGGGCTCAGAGCTGGGTGCATAACCACAGATACCTAGCTTGTCGCATATTAGGAAGTCAAGAACTGGAGGAGGCCGGGTCTAGACATACTGTTTATCAACTCTGAGCACTGGGCCTGTGTTATTTTCTCCTCCTCTCCCTCCCCCCCCCCCCCAGCACCTCAACGGCAGGAAATCCCCCCTCCATCTCAACAGCAGTGGAGAAACACTGACAAGGTGACAGAAAGTTCTAGTGGGGACAAGGTCTATAAAAGGGCAAAGCACCCAGCCTAAGCCGAGTCTTCACAGACAGGAACCGATCATCCGTGGAAAGGATTCTCACCACCCAGGATGCTGGGGGCACTCCCAAGAAGTCAGGTAATACCTGAAGGGATGTCCACTCTTTGTTGTGGGTCCCGTACCTGGAAGGGATGTCCACTGTCCGTTGTGGGTCCCGCCGCGCTTGCTTTTTAGTGATTAGAGTTCTATGAATAAACGTCTGGTTGTTTGTATTCTTTGGCTTCCTGACGCTTTTGTCTTTAATTCACTCAGGACCTTACAGTTTTGATGGACAGGCCTGGGTTCTTATGGATTCCCACCACCCACTCAGCAGTGTGTATCTGCTTTATTTTTTTTCCCCTTTAACTTTAATTGGTGGTACCTTCACTTCTCTGGCTCCTTCCTGGCAGGGTCACCAGGGCAGCTTGGGAAGAAAATTCTAAGCACAGGGTAACTCCTACGAACTTGCCAGATAGTTGGAGACTCCCAAGAAATAACGCAGACACACACCATCTATTCCACACAGCCCTTGTATTAACCAGCAGATAAATCTAACAGGGTCAAACACGATTCTTAGGATCACCAGTGCCCATGCTGATCATACTGTGAATTTCCCCAGTCACATGACCTGATGTAGCAGTTGTAAAATTAGTGTCCCATTGGTGCGTGTGCTTTGTTGGGGCCCTGGACAACCTGCCACCACAATATCTTCTGGGCAGTGGTTTAGCCGTGTGGCTGACTGGATCCAGCACAGCCCCACAGCTCACCAGTGGGGTAAGGTGGTCAGTCCCTCTGCAGGGTTAATAAGCAGCAGATTATTAAAATCCCCCAAATCTTTATTCCCAGGCTTGCAGACGCCGTGCAGGGAGTAGGGGTTCCCCAAACAGTTTCCCTGACTGACTGACAGATGGTGCACTCACACGCTCCGGGAATGATCCTCAGGTGCAGAGATGACTCTGGACTCCTCAGTCCCTGCAGAGGGGCTGGTCTCTGCTGTCAGGGATCCTCTCCATGCGGGCGTCAGGCTGCTTCTGGTCCCAGGATTTCCCCTCAACACCCAGGGGTGCAGGGCTCAAGGTGAAGGTTACAAAACTACACCAAGGATCCAAACTTCAGCCTCCCACTGCAGCGCCCGGCACACTCACCGCAGGCTGCAGCCCCAGCCTTGCAACCAGAGCAGAGCTTGCCATGCGGTGACTCTCCCTCCTAGGGAGCCGGGGGCTCACTCCGCCTGCTGGGGGAAGTTTTCCCAGCAATGCTCTACAAACTGGGAGACACCTTGGAGCGGGAAGGGCTCAAGCTGAGGGGTCTTGCTTTCCGGTGCCCAGAGACCAGTTCTCAGGGGGAGCCCTGAATGCAGGTCTGGGCTCAGCAGCTCCCACCCAGCCAGTCCTGCCCATTTCCCCCGGCTCCAGACTGCCCCAAACTGGTCTCTCCTCTCTCCTGAGCTCGCAGGCAGGTGCATCCCCACCCCGATTGGTTGCCGGGCAGACTCTGGGTCTGCCTTGACTCCCTGTCCCTGAGCTACCACCACACAGAGCCCCAGGGATCTAGGGAATCTCCTTAGGGGTTACACTCAGAAATTGGGCCGATATAACTACATTGCTCAGCTCCGAGAGACACAGTTAAACCAACCTAACCCCGGTGCAGGCAGCGCTAGGTGGATGGAGAATTCCCCCATTGACAGAGCCACTGCCTCTCGGGGAGGTGGATTTACTGCACTGATGGGAGAACCCTTCCCACAGCTGTAGGTAGCGTCTTCACTGTAGTGCTCCAGTGGCGCAGCTCTGCCGCTGCAGTGTTTGCAGTGCAGACACGCCCTGAGTACCAGGATTTGTTACGCTCTGTGGGGCTTGTTAGAGGCTTGCTGCTAAAAATCACCAGACTTTCCACCTGCCCTGGACAAGCTCCTCAGCATTTCTGTGTATCCCACCTCCCCCCGAGTCCAGCTGGGACCAGACAGAACGGACGGGCAATTTCCTCCTCATTACACTTTGGCCTAGTGGAAGGTGCACTGGGCTGGAAAACAGGAAGCTTTAAATTCTACACTCCTCTCTACGACTGACGGGTGCTAGTTATTCTGTGCCTGGCACAATTCTCATGTGGCAGCGTAAAGTGTCACAATGGAAGAAGGAAGGAAGAAGCTCATCTTGCAAAGAAACACACTTTAGAAAGAGTGTGACTCCCTCAGGCCAGGGGTGGGCCAGCCGGATTCACTCCCTGACAGAGCAGGGAAGGGAGCTCTGGCTACTAGGAATTCTTAAACAAAACTGCAGGAGGTGAGAGGAGTCTGGGCTCTGAAAACCAGAGGCAGCAGCAGGAGCTGTGCTGCTCAAGGAGTGCCAGGGGAACCCGCACCTTGAAAAGAAGGTGCTGGGTTTGGCCCCACAGGCTCGGGCTTGTCTCCTGCCAGAGATTTTGGTCTTCCCAGAAAGGAAAAAGACTTTGATCACACGTGGGGCAGACAGAGTATGGGAAACAGGGCTGAAAGCAACTGAATATAAAAGCTGGTGATCTAATACCAAAGTGTCCTTTGAAAGAATTGTTGTGTCTCTGGGTTCCTTTTTCCCACCATTTCTGTGGCCATCAGGTGGTCCTGGTCCACCAGGGAGATCCTGGCAACACCTCCTGATGGAGTAAGACCTTACACCCCACTGAGAAGTTACACAAGCAGAGCAAAGGACCCGGCTTTAACAGGGCAGATCCAAGTCTTAGCAGACACCAAGCCAGGCTGCCTTTCAAAAAGAACTTGCAAATCTTTGTGTTTGACTATGATGTTGGTAATATGGGACTATGCATGCATATGTAACCTACTGTTTCTAGTGGCGAATGTGTTGAGGATAACAGCCTACTGCTGCTGCCAGGTGTTGTAGTTAGTTCTTTATTTCAAGTGGGAAAGGGCTGTGTTGCAATGATGTAAGATCAAGGTTCAAACCTTGGTGATGAAATCTGGGATATTACAATTACAAAAAAAATGTGTATTTTTTAAAAATTAGAAAATTACTTACCAAAAACTCCACTAAAGAAAATTATTTACAAGGATTATTGTGATACTGGGGCACATTGAGCATCTGCAACATTCCTGCTGCCTGCTGTCAGGTCATCATAGCAGTGCACCAGCACCACTCTAGTTAAAGTTGCATCATAACATCTGATTTCAGGTTGGCTTTCCTAAGACCTCTCAATGTGACATGGTTAGTCACATCTGCTTGAAATTTGGTGTGCATCATGAGGGTGCAGGGTACGGTTAGTGACCTAAACTTGGAGTCATTACAGCCAGGGGTTCCAAAGATATAAGCCCGGGAGGTGGGGGAAAGCCATTTTAAGAAAAAGTTTTTACATGGACTTTTTTGCAGAGAGTTTGAAATCAAACTGCAGATGTCAGGTGGGTCAAATGTTCTCAGTCTGTCAAATTTCACCCACGATAGTGCCTGGCACCCACAAAAAATTTGGGAAGGGCCTAAATTGGTATTTACCAAATTGGTATTTAAGAAAATGTAGATTTTTTTTATGATATGAATGTGCAAATACAGAAATATGGCTAGAGGATTTCCATTCCCACCATTGTATGTGCTGTAAACTCAACCCTGGAAAGTGCTCTAAACCAGGACGGCTACTCGAAATGCTTCGATATTTGATACCCTCATGGGAGCAAGGGGTAGCATTAGTGATCCCAATTTGGGGTCTTTCGATCAAGGAGATCCTGAATTACAGGCCCCCCAAAAACAATTTATTCCTCCTGCCTTGTACTGTTCAACTGACAAGTGTGTGTGTGTGTCACCGGCCACGTGTGCTGCTGTGTATAGTAAGTAAAAGGGTCACCTGGTCTCACTGCGCCCCTGTGATTCCTTCAGGCTGTAACTTGAGTGTAAAGCACAAAAGATGCAAAACCCTCAGTTTCTGGGCTCTGAGCCAACTGGCTGGATTCATATAAAGCACGTGAGTTCCCCTCGCACTGTCCCCAGCTCCTTCCAGAACAGGGAAGGGAGGAAATGCTGCATCATCACTGCCACTTGGACAAACGTCCTGAGCCAGAGACCTCCTTGCTAACGTCCCTCGGCCCAACAGCCCTTAGCCCTCCTGCCTCTCCTCAGTGCCCCCTTCTACTACCCCTCTCCCAGAGCCCCTTGCCCCCCCCACCAGCATCTCTTGCCACTGCCCCCTCTCCCAGGAGCCCCTGTCCCCTCCCCGCAACGCTCCTCACTGCCCCTCCCCCTGGCTGTGCAGGAGGGTGAAAACTTTGTGGTGCTTTTTGCTGGTGCTGCTTTATTTTCTCAGCTGCAGAAAGCTGTGTTCGCTGGTGCTGCGCAGAGGGGAATTATTGGGCACATAGTGATCCATGGAGAGCAGGCAGAGCAGGCTCCAGGGGTGGCAGTGACACCCCCTGCGCTGGCACCCACATCAAACTGTCCCTGCCAGAGGACCAGGCCCGTCCCTGCAGCCCTGTGTCCGGGGGTGTTTCTTTAAGAGGAGTTTCCTCTCTGCCAGTCAGCCAGTGACACAGCAAACCGTTACTTTAGTTTAGTTCAGTACTTTCCTTCTCCTTTTTGACGCGGGTGGAAGTGGCAGGGGGGCCGGGCGCTGGGCCCGGTTAATGGAGTCACACGTAACAAATAATGGTGAGGAGTCTGGTCTCACCCTGTGGCTTCGTGACTCCCAGGGTGGAACGGGTGCCGCAGCCTCGGTAAGTGAAATGGGGGCTGATGGCGCCAACTCTCCGTGGCGAAGGGGCCGGGGGTGCTAGAGACACTGAGGACCCCGGGAAGAGACAGACACGGCTTCAAACAAAGCTTCTTTCCAGGATTCAGGGGGAGGGGAGCTCTGGGTTCCCAGCTCCCCGGCTCTGGCTGAGGCGTCCGGACACGCAGCACTTGTCCTGCAGATGAGCTGCTGCTACCAACGGGCCTCACTGAAGGGATTGTCAGGGAGAAACTGGCACCTCCTGAGTCTGATATAAACCTGGCTGTGGAAACGTCCCTGCAAATTCAGTGATTTCTCTGTTCATTTGAACACAGACCGGGACACTGGCGCAGCGCTGGCCTCCCGCCCTTTCTTTCACTCCTCTGCTCTCTGCAGTGATGTTAGACGCTACTTGGCCAGCAATCGCTGGGTGTAGTTTTCTTCTTGTGATGATGATGAGGCGGGGGAGGGGTTTGCATTTCTTTGTGTTTCTTTCTCCCCCGTCATCACTTTTGTTGGTAAACCACTAAACTGAAGTTGAAGAATAAGGAGGTGAAAGACAAGAAGAGAAAAACCTTGGTTCAGTGAATCCCTCCCAGCCCCACCTGCATCTGCAGGGCCAATGCTTCTTCCAGAGCAGGGGGTGCTTCATCTCCCCCCAGAGCTCTGGGGTGTGTGTGGGGGGAAGGCTGTGAATCTGCATCCTGGAGCCCTAGTCGGGCTCCCTTCCTGGCCAATGTTGGCCTCTCTGGGGCAACGCTGGCCCTGGCGACTGTCCCAGTCTCAGGAAAGTCACAGGCACAGTCTGTTTCCTGGGAGGACGTTACACGACGGCACAGCCTGGCAGGGGTCGCACGCCTGGGTGGAGCATGAGCCCTGAGTGACTCTAAGGGCTGGTCTAAACCAGAATGTTTGGTCAGCCCAGCTACATGGCTCAGGATGTGTGTAAGCGGGGGAATGGGCCCGCTATTGTGGGGAACTTTCCTTGCTTGTACAATACCCCGGTAGAGTTGGTTAGCAAAAGGATCTGAGTCCCTGCTCCCACTCCCTTTACCCAGAGGCCCCACTTGACCTCGAGGGCTCCCCTCCCACTCTCCTGTGTGGTGGGGTGCCTGTAACCCCGACAAGGCTGGGCCCAGGATTTCTGGGGCTCGACCCCCAATCTTGTCGTGGTCCCTTAGGGCAGGGGCTAGGGTGTCCCCACTCTGGGTACTAAGTCTGCACTGGGCACTTCCCCTGACCCACTGACCCACTGATGCATACAATACAAAGCAATACAATTTATTACACAAACAGCAATCAAATCAATTAAAAAATTAAGAAAAGAGTAAAAAGGTTAAAGGAAAACATCCCAACACTGCCCCTGGCCCGGGGCACCACGCACAGTGTCTCTGGAGTTCACAGTCTGACACACATTGCAGGCCCACTGTCCAGGCCCTGGCTATGCTGCAGGAATGCCCCCTGCACTGCCAGTAGCCACACACTCCCAAAGTCCCTTTTGTTCTCCCCAGCTGCTCACCACACCCAGCTCCAGACGGCTCCTGCCCCAGCTCGCTCTGCTCCATGCAGCTGTGTTTCGCTTTCTGGGATGCCCCTCTGCTCTGCTGCTGTAGGTTGGGTCAGCTTGGCTCCATTCAGCTTTCTGTGTACCCCTTCCAGCTGCTGGCTGCTTTGTCCTTAGCTCAGTCAGTTCTGCCCCTGCACGCCCCAGCAGGCAGCCCCAGCTCACAGGAAGGTCTGGGCTCCCCCCACCCTCCTGGCTCTCTCATTAGCCTGCCCGCCCTGTCAATCAGGCTGACCTGAGTTGGCCTCTCTCCACTGGCCCTGGGGGCTGTCCGTTCCAGGGTCCTGCTTCCTCCAGAGATGGCCAATCAAAAAGACCCACTAAGTTTCAGTAAGGGGCTAATAGACCCCTTACATTCCCCCCTGCTAAAATTCTGCCACACCCAGGATGTTCACAACAGCACACCCAGGTCCCATATTAACAACATTTACCAGCATCATGTTACATACAAAAAAAACTCCATTAACAATTAACAAAAAGAACATTTAACGTATTTCGCACTTCATGTCCACTTCTCTATGTTAATCATGATAATATTCATCAACACTCCATAGAGCTCATAACATAATCATCCCTAAGTTTAAGGGGTGGTACACCCTTATTAGTCCTCTGGGATCTTCTTAAGACTGGTGGTTCATCACCCATATTCCCTACGCTCCTGTCCTCAGATAACACTGGGTCAGTTTGAGTGGTCTGGCCATGTTCGTTGTGGTTTGGGGTTGCTCCAATCTGTTCCCCTTGGTATTCGGTTTGTGGGACTAGCACCATCCCCCCATTGGTTTCAGTCTCCTCAGGGCATGCCGGCCTACGTCTCCTATGGTCCTTAATCGGACTAAGGGTGCAATGTTTTAGTTGGTCCCTATGTACTACTCTCTCAGGGCCTCCTCGTTCAGGCCGGATAGTATACACTGGCAACTCAGGGTTGTTGTGAGCAACTACAATGTAGGGATTTGACTCCCACTTGTCCTGTATTTTATTGCGCCCCCGGTGTCTATGGTTACGAACCAGTACACGGTCGCCAGGCCTGATGAGAGCCCCACTGGACTTGCGATCATAAGTCCTTTTCCTACTTTGGGCTGCGTCTTTAGCTATATCGAGAGCAACTTCACAGGCAGTTTTCAGTCTGTCATGGTGACCTTTGACCCAGTCGTCCAAATTAGTCACCTCATCCTCCTCAGGGCCTTCTCTGCCCAAAATATCTAACGGCAATCTGGGATCTCTCCCGAACATGAGATAAAAAGGAGCATAACCCATCGATGAATGAACATGTCTGTTATAAGCCAACACCAGTTCAGGGAGATGTTCCTGCCAGGCCCGCTTCTTTTCAGGCGGGAGTGTTCTTAGCATGTCATGCATCGTACGATTAAATCTTTCGCATTGAGCGTTTCCTTGTGCGTGATAGGGTGTTGTTCGGCTTTTGGCTATAGCATACAGTTTGCACAATTCAGATATCACCTCGGATTCAAAATTTCTCCCCTGGTCTGAATGTAACCGTGCTGGACAACCATAGTACACAAACCAGTGTTTTATGAGGGCTTCAGCCGTTGTCCGCGCCGTCTGGTTTTTAGTTGGAACTGCAACAGTGAATCAGGTAAACATGTCCGTGAGAACCAATACGTTCTCATATCCCTCTGAAGATCTCTCTAGTCGTGTGTAGTCCATGGCTAAGACCTCCATTGGGGCAGTCACATTAGTACAGGTCAAAGGGGCTCGGGTGGCAGGAAACACATCCTTGGCTAGGGCACACCGTTTGCACTGATGGATCCACGATTGCACATCGCTACTCATCGTGGGCCAGTAGTAGTTCCTCCTCATCACCTCAAGAGTGCTCCGGTCTCCAAAATGCCCCCCATGATCATGCCTGGCTTCATAAACTTGCTGGCGTAGCGACACAGGCACCACTAACTGCCACACTTCTTCACCATCTCGGGGATGGTATGTCAGCCGGAACAGCACTCCATGGTGTAATCTAAGTCGTACCCACTCTCTAGCCAGCTTCTTAGACTGGGGGTACCTGACCCTAAATGCTCGGTCTGGTTTCATTCGGTTTGTGACTGCCGCTAAAACAAGTCCAACGTCACCTTCCCGTTGCAGAGTTCGAATCTCCTCCCATGAGTACCCTGAGATTATCACGCTATCCCCTTTTACTACATTTTGTGCTGCATCCTGTACCAGCACTTCATCCTCAGGCCTTGGATGCTCTAGCCACAGACAGGTCTGCACCACATCTGCAGGAATGACAAGGAAATCTTTCTCCAGGTCTTTGCCTTCTTCTGGTTCTTCCTCCATGGTCAATCTAGACAAGGTGTCTGCGTTGATATTCTGCTTTCCCAGTTTATACTGTACTTCAAAAGTGAATTCAGGAAGTTGGGCTACCCACCGGTGTTCAACTGCACCCGAGTTAGCTGTTGCAAGGTATCGAAGTGGATTGTGGTCCGAGATTACCGTGAATTTAGAGTGCATTAAATAATCCTTAAATTTTTCAGTGACAGCCCATTTCAAGGCCAGCAATTCTAGTTTAAACGCGCTGTAGTTTTTGTCGTTTCTTTCTGACCTTCTCAGTCCTCGGTTTGCATATGCGATCACACGTTCGGCCCCCTCTTGCCTCTGGCTGAGCACTGCTCCCAGGCCTTGCAGGCTTCCATCAGTTGTCACTATAAATGGCAGGCTAAAGTCGGGGTATGTGAGTACAGGTGGTGACATTAGCCGGTGTCTTAACTCATCAAAAGCTGCCTGACAGGCATCATCCCATACAAAGCTTTGGTCTTTTCCTTTCCTCTGAGCTGGTTGGCCCACAAGTCCATATAGTGGGGCAGCAACGTGCGCAAACTTTGGGACGAATCGTCTGTAATAGCTCATGAAACCTAGAGCCTGTCGCACTTGCTTGGTGTTTTTGGGGACTGGCCAATTTTCCAGCACTTTGGTCTTCTCCTCATCCACCTGGATTCCATCCTTTGAAATCACATGGCCCAAGAATTTGACTTTTTCACGGAAGAGGCAACCCTTACTTGGCTTCAGCTTCAACCCATGTTCCTTCAGCCGTGTGAAAACCAAGTCCAATTTTTCCATATGACTCTCAAAATCTTTGGAAAACACAATGACATCATCCAGGTATATCAGCAAAGTGTCCAGGATATAGTCTCCCAACACCCCCTCCATTAGCCTCTGGAACGTAGCAGGTGCATTGCACAAGCCAAAAGGCATACGGGTCCATTCGAACAGCCCAAATGGAGTCGTCACCGCTGTCTTTCCCTGGTCGTGTTCTTCTACTGCCACCTGGAAGTAACCAGCAGTTAGATCGAGGGTTGAAAACACTCTTGCACTTCCTAATGCATCCAGTGACTCTTCCACACGGGGTAGTGGATAGGCATCCTTGCACGTCACCTCATTCAGTTTCCTGTAGTCACAGCAGAACCGCACCCCACCATCTTTTTTTATTACGATAACTGCAGGTGATGCCTAGGGGCTGTGACTTTCTTTAAGAACACCTTGGGCCACTAGATCTTGGATATGTCTTTTTACCTCCTGGAACACTCGTGGTGAGATCCTCCGGTGTCTCTGCTTTATGGGGATAGCATCTCCAGTGAGTATTTGATGTGTCACCGTGGTGGTGTAACCAAAGTCTCGCTCATCTTTGGAAAAGACATCTTGATGTTTCTCTAGTAGTGCCCGCAAGCGGCTAGCTTGTGTAGGGGTTAGGCTTTGGAGGTCCACTTGAACTGCAATGGGTAGCTCCCCATCAGGTGCCACTTGCAGTGACATGGACTGTGCTCTCTTTCTACTTTTGTCACCCGCAGCTCATCCCCGTCTTCTTCCACAGCCACCCTCACTGGGGGGACTACTCCTTCAGGTCGGTGTACCTCTGCCACTCTGGTCCGGGGACACAATTTTATGGTCTTCTCACTTGAGTTTAACAGCCTGACTGGCACCTTTCCTTTGCTGGCATTAGCAAGTATGTTCGCAACCAAGAGTCCATTAGGGAGATGGGCCCCTGGTGTTGGCTCAACAATTACTTGGTACTTGGCAAAGTCACTTGGTATCCGACAGCGTCCATCAATAATCTTCTCACTCCAGGGAGGTATAACCACCTTCTGTCTCCCTGCCACCTTAACATAGCCTATTTGTCCCGTGGGACCTGGGAAAGGGCCCTGTCTCTCCACTTGGGCTAGTACCCGCTTCAGTGTAGCATCCTTTTTAGGTTGCCCATGACGATTCATCTCCTGGGTCCCTCCTCCTATCAGTAATAATTCTTTCAACTCTCTGATAATATTCATCCCGAGAATTCCCGGTACCCTGTCTTCCATTAAGGTCTTTTCTGAAGCTGTGTCCTTGAGGATAAAGATACATTTCCCAGGAATCAGTCGACCCATGTACCCTACGTCAGCTTCAAGGCACCCCACAACAGGGATGGCTAGTCCATTAGCTGCCGTCAACTGTACAAATCGGGTATTGTGCATGGTCAGATCTCTCTCCTTTAGGTAGCTTTGGAAGTAGGATTCAGAAATAGTGGTGACTTCAGAGCCAGTGTCTATCAAGCAGCGGGTCCTCACGCCTGCTATGGTTATCTCCACTGTCAAGCAGTCTCCAAATGCTCGGCCACAGAAGTCACTGAACACACTAGCGTCATCAGGGTCTTCTTCCTGCCTGCTGGCACGTTGCCCTTCTCCTAGGGACAGCCGTAGAAATCCTTCTGTCTCCACTCGGCCTTCCCCTGGCCATGGGTTACTTGCTCCTGGTGTCCCTAGGGTTTCAGTTGCCAGGGGCCCTGGTCTTTTTCTCAGTGGACCTCCCCGGCTAGTATGTCCTGGCATTTCACAAGTGTAACAAATGTACCTTCCCAACTCGTCCTTCAGTGGGAATATTCGGGGCCCTGAGGCCTTGGGATGCTTTGGTATGCTAGCGGGAGGCTGTCCTTTCATTACTTCGGTCATCACTTTCAGCATCTCCCCCTGCTGGACTGTCAGTTTCTGGACCGCTTCACTTAGACTCTAGTGTTAACTTTTCCCCAGCAGTTGCATTCACTAGGCCCCCACTTCGTGTGCGGGTGTCAGGCTTGGCTGTCTTTTCCACCAGGACTTCCTCTTCTTCGGACCATGTAATAGAAGCCTGCATTAGTTCATGGAACTTCTGACCCGGTTCTTCCTTGAATTTCCTTTTCATTTCCCGGCGGAGGGAGTCATCTTGGAGCCCCAGCACTAACTGCTCTTTCAGAACCATATCCGGATTTGGAACTCGTTGAGGGTCTCGTTGCTCCATTTTGCTCATTTTCTCCCGGAGACCATGCGCATATGCCCGGACAGTTTCACCGGGCTCCTGTTTTCTCTCGAAGAACTCCTTTAGTCGGGTTCCAATAGGTACCTTATCTCCGTACACTTCTATGAGGAGTTCAAACACTTTTTCCACATCTGCTTTGTCTGTCTGTGCCATGAACTTCACTGTGGCCTTGGCCTGGCCTGGCCCTTAAGGTGTTCCTCAATGAAGTCCACACGCTCTTCTTCCGGTACTCGTAGTACACGCATAGCTGCCTTTGCAGACTTGATCCATTCCTCTACTGTAATGTCTCCTGGTCTAGTCGGGAAGCCGCTGAATTCTGCGACCTTCTGTTCCCGTGGGACGTAAATGGTAGGAGGCTTCTTAGCTTCTGCTGTCTGCTGGTCTATTACTGCCTTAGCCAGTGATAAGGCTTCTCTCTGTTCATCTCTGGCTCGTTGTAATGCCTCAGCTTGGTCTGAAAATCTGCGTTGGAGTTCAGCAACCTGGGCCCGTAGTTCTTCGATTCCAGCCATGGTAGGGCTCTCAAACAGACTTGGGCCGTGCTAACAAAACTCAACCAGTTAACCAATGGATAGGATCCTGTTCGTGACGCCAATTATGTAAGCGGGGGAATGGGCCCGCTATTGTGGGGAACTTTCCTTGCTTGTACAATACCCCGGTAGAGTTGGTTAGCAAAAGGATCTGAGTCCCTGCTCCCACTCCCTTTACCCAGAGGCCCCACTTGACCTCGAGGGCTCCCCTCCCACTCTCCTGTGTGGTGGGGTGCCTGTAACCCCGACAAGGCTGGGCCCAGGATTTCTGGGGCTCGACCCCCAATCTTGTCGTGGTCCCTTAGGGCAGGGGCTAGGGTGTCCCCACTCCGGGGTACTAAGTCTGCACTGGGCACTTCCCTGACCCACTGATCAGTGCATACAATACAAAGCAATACAATTTATTACACAAACAGCAATCAAATCAATTAAAAAATTAAGAAAAGAGTAAAAAGGTTAAAGTAAAATATCCCAACACTGCCACCTGGCCCGGGGCACCACGCACAGTGTCTCTGGGGTTTACAGTCTGACACACATTGCAGGCCCACTGTCCAGGCCCTGGCTATGCTGCAGGAATGCAGAGTCAGCCCCCTGCTCTGCCAGTAGCCACACACTCCCAAAGTCCCTTTTGTTCTCCCCAGCTGCTCACCACACCCAGCTCCAGACGGCTCCTGCCCCAGCTCGCTCTGCTCCATGCAGCTGTGCTTTGCTTTCTGGGATGCCCCTCTGCTCTGCTGCTGTAGGTTGGGTCAGCTTGGCTCCATTCAGCTTTCTGTGTACCCCTTCCAGCTGCTGGCTGCTTTGTCCTTAGCTCGGTCAGTTCTGCTCCTGCACGCCCCAGCAGGCAGCCCCAGCTCACAGGGAGGTCTGGGCTCCCCCCACCCTCCTGGCTCTCTCATTAGCCTGCCCACCCTGTCAATCAGGCTGACCTGAGTTGGCCTCTCTCCACTGGCCCTGGGGGCTGTCCGTTCCAGGGTCCTGCTTCCTCCAGAGATGGCCAATCAAAAAGACCCACTAAGTTTCAGTAAGGGGCTAATAGACCCCTTACATGTGGTTTAGCTGACCTAAGCCCTAGGCCTGGTCTGCACTGCCGGCAGCCCTCGACGGGAGATACACAAGCACGTACTGTAGCTTGCGTTTCTCCCCTCAACTTGCTTACGTTCCCTTACCGCGGCATCTACACAGTGCTGCATCGATGGGAGATGCCCTCTGGTCGATGCAGCCATATGCTTTTCCGGGGGGCGGATTTATTGTGTCGACTGGAGAGCACTTCCGGGATCGATTGAGCCGGTCTCCACTGTGTGTAATATACCGTGTGTAAGCAGGTGTGCAAGCCACTGACAGTCCCTGGGCTGGACTCCCAATTGTTCTGCTTGCTGCTTTTAGCCATGTTCAGGCCTCTGCAGGAACTTCGCATAACTAGGCAAACCGGGAGGGGGTTGGGGGGACGTGAGATAGTGAACATGTGAAATGGACTTGACTCTGCATTTTCTCTCTCTGAATATCCTGGGGCAGATATCTGTGAAAAACAGACCGTCTGGATATATATTAGGACTGCATCTATGGGGAAATTATTGCTAGACTTATAACTTAACGCTGCTAGTTTAAAAAGTATTTTCTTTTAGTGACATGTCTCTGTAACTCCTGTTTCTGCCCAATGATTGATTTGGTTGGTCAGCTATGTAACATTCTCTTGATTGACATGTCTCTAACTATTGCGGTATAAGAGGGAGGTAGCGAGTCTGAATCAGGTGGATCTCTTCGTGGACATATTGGCAGAGTATTAAAGTGTCTTATTATGAACACAATTCATGTGTATCTCGCTCAGAAGGAACCTCTGTAGCCAGTCTATATCTGTTATAGGACCATGACATCGTTTGAGGGTGGGATTAAGAACAGGAACAGAAGGAAAACAGCAACACAAGTTGCAGACAGACAGAAGAAAGCAACAAATCAACAGCAATTCCAGGATCTCATCAACATGTCACTCTTTAATGCCCCAGAGAACTTCATCTTTGACAAACCTTCCCAATAGACATACTAGAAGCAGTATTCTGCAAGATTTCTCATTACAAACAAACTCCAGAAGTAAGCTGGAGCTATATAAGTATCTTCTTTAATTTATGCTATAGGGAAGCAGGCAAAACATATCTTTAAATCCTTTGACATTACTGAAGACAGTCACAAAGATGACTATGAAAGGTTCTTTCTGGCTTTGTTTCATTCTTACTTTATACCTCAGGGAAAAGTGGTTTATGAAAGAACATTTTTCCACCGGAGAATTCAAGAACCAGGGGAAAATACTGAATCTTTTATAAGAGGTCTGCATGCATTGGCTAAAAACTGTGATTTTGAAATGCAAAACATGAAAATACCAGAGATAGGTGTTCCGACAGGTAAATGATCCCCCAGAGTCAATAATGAATCGATTGGAAATAAATGAGTTTAATTATAAACACAGGAGTAATATAGGTTTAACTAGTTATAAAAGGACATAAAAACAATTAAGTGCAAAACATAAACTGATATAAGAAAGTATTAAACAGGCAACTAACTACAAAGACCTAAACTAATATTAAACAGACAGTGGTTCCTTGACTGGGAATCAAACCGTGGTCTCCCACATGGCAGATAGGGACACTTACCACTATGCTACACAGACAACTAGTTGCTTGTAGGAAACAGAAAGGGGTTACACACACTGTTAACTGAAAAGCACAGAGGCAGAAGCAGTTAACTACAGGAGGGAATGCTTTCACATACAGATTTCACAGACAATGAGTTAATTACAGGGCACAGAAGGGGGGGGGGTCACACCGGCAATTAACTGCAAAGGGGCAAACGGGGTTTAAAACAGAAACTGAAAGAGAGAGAGGGTTAGCAATGGGGGAGGGGGGGGAGCGGCTTCTGCTTTCAGGGCAGGTTTAAAACAGAAACTGAAAGGGAGAGAAGGTTAGGATCTTACCAGTCCCAGCAGGAAGAGCTGCAACATGACACCCTGAAGCTAAACAGCAACACAGAGCAGGCTTACAAGTTCAGGCTCGGAGTCCAGAGTGGGAGAGGGAAAAAACAGGGCAGCTGGTGGGTCTAGCAGACGGTGAGTTCTCTGCTGGAGCCTGGGGCGTGCCTCGGCTTTATACTAATGGCTTCAGGTGGCCAAGGTTACTCCTGATTGGAGGGGAGACATTTGAATCAGGGCAAACCTTTGGCTGGGAGGTGAGCCGACCGTTAGGGTGGCTGTGCTACAGGTCACATAGACAGCTGCTCCCAATCACCTGGTCAGTTTCAGGAGGAGCGAGGAAATTGCCTAATAAGGTCAGTTTCAGCAGGAGTGAGCTAATGGCCTAATAAGGTCAGGTCGAGGTTTTACTGATGCACCAGGTGGGTAGGTGGGGGCGAGAGGTGGCCATATCAGGTACTGTGTTGCAACACCTCCCATCTCACTGACTCCACTAAAGGAAAACAAGCAGTCGGGCCCCGTAGGATGCACCGCTCAGAACCAGTGCTGGCGATGGGCAATGTGACTGTTCTCCAGGATCAGTGCAGCTGAGGAAGGGGCAGTAATTCACAGGGAATGCACCCCATAATCACAACCCTGCACCCCAGAATCCACACAGCCCGGCAGCTCATTTCAACTACTGCACCTGTCCCTAACTTAGAAATACAGTGAACCTGAACAGCTTTATATGGGACCACAGGAATCTCCAGACTATCAGCCCTGGGATCCATCTAGCGCAGGCTCCTGTCTCTGACATTATGTGGCAATAAAATGTACATTTCTCCCAGGCAGAAGAACCTGGAGTGCAGCAGGATATTGCCGTGGCTACCGGTCTCCCACTCAGAGAAGGACATCAGATTCTTTTTGTGGCTACTGATGGTAAAAGCCACTTTTCAAACCCTGTTTCCTCCCCGCCCTTCACGGCAGGAGGTAGTTTTTCATTCCAAAAGGGGAATGGAGGGGTGACAGCACCTATTTTTCTCTCCCCAGTCCCCACTAATCTCCAGATACATCCCTCTGACAATCCCCTGCACGGCCACCTGGTCTCCCAATTTTTTCCCCTTTAAAGCCAGACACAGGGGAACATGGAGATCTGCAGCCCCATGGATTAAATTGGACCCCTGCTGCCATTCTAGTTGTGTGTGTCACAGCCTAGTAACCTCAGCCTGGGTTAGCCAAACCACTTGGGCCCTGAGCCAGTCAAGTGATTCCTATTGTGGAACCTCAGTCCAGTTGTTAAATCTTACAGTTTTCAAGGCTAGAAGGTTAGATCACTGTATTCTCATCTGGCCCCTTGTCTAGGACAGGCTGCAGGACTTCCCTGAATTAATTCCTGATTGAACTAGAGCAGATCTTTTAGAAAAACATCCAATCTTGTATAAAAATGACCAGTAATGGAGAATCCACCATCGTCCTTATTAAGTTGGTCCATCAGTTAATTATCCTCACTGTAATCTGCACCTCATCTCCAGTCTGACTTTGTCTAGTTTCCAGTGTCCAACTCCTGGATTACATTAGGCCTTTTCCAGCAGAGCGCAACAGCAAAGTTGTCCAATAAAGCAGCCAGACCCATTTCACAGGGCTTGAAAAAAGATATATCAAGGTTTAATTAATATTTTTAAAAATACCTTCCCCAAAATAACTGCAGCCAGCCCAGGTTCCTCCAGAAGACCCTTACCCCTAAAACTTTAGCCCCTCATTGGAAGTCAGGGAATTCTATATAGGATGTCCTTATCCGGAACCCTTTTCAGGGAAGGAAAGTCCCTCCTCTGCCTCTCAGGGTGATTAACAGCTCATGTAGCCAACCAGCTTTCTTTCCTTCACACCAGGCTCTCTATAAGAGCCCACGTATACATTTGGACCAAGGTTGAGATGGAAACAGGAGACAGGCTTGTTTCAAGTCTCTGGATAGGGATAAAAGGGGTAAAAAACAAGGGTGATGTCATGGTACGGGTCTACTACAGACCACCTAACCAAGAATAAGAGGTGGATGAGGTTTTTTTTTAAACAACTAACAAAATTGTCCAAAGTGCAGGACTTGGTGGTGATGGGGGACTTCAACTACTCAGAGATCTGGTGGGAAAATAACACAGCGGAGCACAGATGATCCACCAAGTTCTTGGAATATACTGGAGACAATTTTTTATTTCAGAAGGTGGAGAAAGCTACTTGGGGAGAGGCTGTTCTAGATTAGATTTTGATGAATAGGGAGGGACCGACTGAGAATTTGAAAGTGGAAGGCAGCTTGGGTGAAAGTGATCATGAAATGGTAGAGCTCACGATTCTGAGAAATGGTAGGAGGGAAAACAGCACAATAAAGATAATGGATTTGAAGACGGCAGGCTTTAGCAAACTCAGGAAGGTGGTGGGTAAGATCCCCTGGGCAGCAAGTCTAAGGGGAAAAAACAGTACCAGAAAATTGACAGTTTTTTACAAAGAGACGTTATTAAAGGGCACAACCACGGGCGGCATGTGACTCCTGCCTTTGGGGATATTGGGTGGAGGGGACACTGGCATTGGTACAGTGTCCCCTCCCCTTGAGGCCCTGCACATGCCCCACCCCTACCCGAGGCTCCGCCCCCAAGCCCCATTGGTGCTTCTTTGCCCCCTCCCCCAAGGTCTCCATTCCCCCCCGCCAATCGTGCCTCTCAAGGGAGAGGGCGAAGGGGTGCGAGACACTCCCGCTCCTCCCTTTAGGACCAGCCATTGCAACAGCCTAACACGTTTGCCAGGCTCTTGTTTGCAGCCCTCATTGCTGGGGGGCGGGGACAGAGGGCACCGAAGGATGCTTTGCCCAGCCAGAGGCAGCTGCAGGGCTGGGCTGCTGTGAACTGCGGGTCCTTCTTGGCAGGAGACTTTTGTAGCTCTTGGAGGAGCTGCCAAGGCTGAAGTTGGGGCTTGTGCGCCCTCTTGCGGCCAAGACGCTGCAGTGCGGGCATATCATGGCAATGCACAATGCTCAGCCTGCCGGAGTTATCTCTGCAGGGTGGGGCTGGGTCTACCTGGCCTTGGGCTCTGAGCAGGAGAGAACAACGGGCTCCTAGGGCAGTGAGCCGGGGAGCCTTGGAGGAGGGCCGAACAAGACAAAGTAAGGATTATTTTGGTTGCCCTCTCCTGGCCAAGACACATCTGGTTCCCTTACCTGACATCAATGGCCATATGTCCTCCAGTTCCTATTTGACCCATTCCTCACCTGCTCTCTCAAAACAACGGGCCAATCCTTCACCCCAACCTGCTGGTCTTCCGCCTTCCCAGGGGGTCACAGCTTTAGTAGTATGAGGAAGATAAAGTGGGTTCAACAATTCAACCTTCTTAAAAATGCTCTGGGTGGGGTGATTCCATCACTGGTCCCTTAACGCAACCCATTGCGTTGTTCAAACTAACAAAAAGCTTCGTTTAAACCAGTTCAAGTTGCTAAGAACAAATAATTCCCAACTCAGCCCTATCAAAGTCAGGCAACACCGAGTAAAGCCAGACAGCCACATAACACACATCAACTTTTCACCCTCACGCAATCTCTACCTCAGACACTGCCACTGTTATATCTAATGATCAAATAACCTTAGAGTTTGCCCCATTTCCATTCTAATTCTCAAATACTGATATAAAATCGCATCAAATTTGGCCCTTTTCCCTCTCTAAGGATTGATGACTGATATAAAAAAAATCCCCTCAGATTTTACAGCACTGCGCTATGTCACAGGGGTGTTGTGAAGCACCTTTACCTGCATTTTACACATGGGGCTACAGGCACAGAGAGTTGAAATGGCTTGACCAAGGTCACACAGCAGGTCAGTCTGAGAACCAGGAACAGATCCCTGGACTCCTGAGTGCCATTCAGTGCCCTCGTCACTGAGCCATAGCTGCTGTGTTAGCACCTCATGTCCCATGGGACAGGCAGGAGCAGACAGAGGTCAGCATTACAATGGAGGGAGATCAGAGCTGGACAACAGCCAGCAGGAACTATGCGCTACGCCTTGTGTACAACGTGGGGGCAGCAACTACGTTCTCCCCAGACTAGCCCTGCCAGCCAGGAGAGTGCTGAAGAAATGTCACCAGATCATCTCATGGAAAAACACGAAGGTAGAGGAGGGTGAGCACCAGGATAATGAAGTCAAGTTCTAAGTCTGGGCTGAGCCCTCCTGACAGTGTGAGAAGCTGGTGTATATACGTGGCAGTGGCATGTATTAGGGGAAGGAGGGAGGTTGAGTTGGTTCAAGGAAATAAAGACCACAACCAGCACCTTATAAATGGTCCTTCAAGGAAAAATATGTGTCATGCTTCAATAAATTCTGCTTCTCTCACTTCTCTGTGCTTGTGCATTCCTGTGTGGGTATAAACAAAGTCTCCAGCACTTAGCAGCAGACAAGACCTAACCACTGAAGAAAGGGTCTCTGGTTTCTGCAATGTTCCACGGTAATGGAAGGGCCAAAAGTTCAGCAGCAGATTCCGTATACTAAAAATGCTTTTTTCATGGAACAAACATGAATAATCCAGTGGAATGAAACTTCCTTTGGGTTATTTATTTTTATGTTTCCTGCCTTCAAAGAACTCCAGGGTTTGTTTTTTTTTTTTTAATTGATTGGGGACTGCACTGTGGATGTGGGTTATCAAATGGATATTGAGGGAAAGCTGCAGATTTTGTTGGCTGGGCAGAGGATATCAGGGGATTCTGGTGTTATACTTAGAAAAGACTAGCAGGATCTTATTCAGGGGGACAAGGCAATATGCCACATTTATTGTACATGTAAAAAAATAAAAAAGCAGTCACATTCACACACATTCATAAAGTTCTGCGAGCTGGTGTGATATAATTACCAGTCCTTTTATGTGTTGCTCGAGCCAGCCTAGTGGCCAACTAGGCTGGGCACGAGGAAGGAGCTAGGCCTCTGTCAGATGTGAATCGGATGCTCCAAGAGCACAATTGCAGAATGAAACCCAAAGTTTCCATGTTTGTACCCATCTTTTATACTTGCTGGCTCTCATGTAAGTCTATGGCCTTGCTGTGTCATGCTGCCTCTGGGTTCAGTATAGTTGTTAATCACCAGCTAACTGAAAGCATGACTGTTCTCTTATTTCTGTACTTTCTTTGTTCCCAGAGTGGATCCTTCTGTACTTTAGGGTCATTAATTTGCACTTTAGGGTCGTTGGTAGGTATTCTTCAGCCTTCAGGGTTAGGATGGCAGTTGGTGTCTTCACTCCCCGTTCTGTTGTTAGAGCAGTTTAGGTTGGTATCTTTTTATGCCCTGCACATACATTCCTCACTCACACAAAGAGAATGTATCAAGATATTTTTAGGTTCCATAGTACAAGTTTCAGAAAAGAGTTTACTTCAAGAAACCAACAAGATGGAGTCCACTTATGCCACACTAAACAGTACTGTGCCATTATCGTAAACATTTCTCTCTACCTTTATCTCACTTATACAATAGAACAAGGCATCTCTATCTGATTTGTTTGCACAGCTCCTAGGGAGGGCTCAGACTGCCACTTGGGAAGCCATTTGGGATTGTGCAATAAATCATGGGTCTTTATTCTGAAATGGTCGGCAGTGAACAGTTAAATAGTGAATTTGAATTCAGTACTCCTGAAAATGAGGCCTAAAACTGGCACAGGATATTATTTATATGGAATAATCCAACTAGCTCTATGGTTTGCACCGTTATTTCTCTGACCTGCATACAAGCTTCTCAGAGAAATCTGGCCCTTTTTATTGATACCAACAACAATTCTACTGATAACAAATGTAATAATATGAATATACTCCATCAAAGTATGTATTGATCTACATTTTACAAGAACCAGTTTGAGAGAGAATTCAGATACAATTACAGCAAAATCAGTGAGATTTCTATGAGATAAAGAAGGACGAGTTACATAAAGAACAAATATGCAATTTTTAATAACAATTTGCACCTGATGAAAACATCTGGGATGTAACAGAGGCTGGACATTTTCGTTTTAATTGATTGCATCTCAAGAGATTTTTCCATATGATGCATTCATATTTATTTTATATTCCTGGTATTACCAGAGGAATTCCCGCCCTTACTGTTAGATTATCTCTTTGATGGTATAGAGGGTGGAAGAGATGATCTAGCTGGAAATCCAGTGCATGATGGAACTTTTGCATCATTCCTATATTTTGCATCAATCGAATATTTGTCATCTCTTTTTGTCTCTATATTTTGTACTTAGCAGTAGACACAAGGGAACTGATTGGGCTTTCAGGTCTCTGTTCATTTTAAATCTACTTTGGTAAAATCCATGTGGAAACCAACCCTTTGCTTCTATCTCAAAATACACCTCGCACAGCAAACTTTCCAGAAAGTTTTAACAGACAAATTTCCCTCTGAGGACCATTCAGTGGGGGACATTAATAAGGTGAAGAGGAGAACACAAGCAGTTTGCCTTAACGGGGAAAATGCATTATTCGAGAAAATATATTAACACATTGAAACTAACACAATGATAAATACGACATATATTCTTCAGCAAATCCCACCCTAAGTTATTCAGGAGTACAAGTTCCATTGAAAATCAGTGAGTCTGACGTCACTTCGCTTTTTTTGAAAATTCCAGGCTTAATATCACGCGCACACACTGACTGCAGCATTTTAACATCTATTCGCTGGTGGCAGCTAACTAATGACCAGCTCACATGACAAACATCCCTGTGTCCCTCTTCCGGCCTCTGTAGCCAGACCTCCCCCCTACTTGGCCCTCCCACCCAAACTCTTCAGCCAGGCCTCCCCCTGCTCCACATTGCCCCTGTTGAGGGGTCTCTCCCTGGCCCTTGGCTGGGCCCCTCTCCCACATGGGGCTCCCTCCTCCCTTGGTGGGACCCCCCTCCAGACAGAGTTGGCCTCCAAGGAGCATAGAGACCCAGGCTAGAGCGCCTCTCTCTACCTTCCCCCCTCCCACAGAGCTCCAGACCCATGGAGCTATGGCTAGAGTGTCGCTCCCCCCTCAGCCCTGTCTGTGCAGGTGGGGGTAAGGGGGGCTGGCTGGCTGAGTCCTCCCAGTCATAGAGATCAGTAGAGTGGGGGCTAGAGGAGCCCGTTTCATGGGGACAGTCGGGCACCTCAGGGACACAGTGTGAGCTGGGCGTCTCGGCCCCGGGAAAGGAAGAAGTCCAGGCCACTGAACGGATCATGGCGCTGAGCAGATCCCCTCTGGAGTTTAAACTCGAAGAGCGGGCGGAGTCTCTCCCCGGCGAAAGAGGCCGGCGGGAAGGTGAAGATCGGGTCCCCGTTACCAGCATCGAAAAATGCCACCTGCCCCCCTTCATAGTCCAGATACACCCGGATCCTGCGGGGTGCCCGGCTCAGGGACAAGGGGGTGCCCGGCTCAGGGGACGTGAGAGCCCAGTACTGACCCTCTCTGCACTGCACTGCCCAGATCCCCTGCTCTGGGGTAAAGCTGATCCATCCCTTCCTCCGCACAGACTCTCTGGCCACCCCCACAGCCCAGCATCGCCCATCCACCACCTCCACCTCCCAGTAATGTCTGCCCGAAGTGAATCCCTCACAGCCCAGCACACAGGGTGCAGTGTCAAATCGCTCAGGTGTGTTGGGCAGATCCTGCAGTCTGCCCCATCTCACACTTCTCCGATCCGCAGACAGAACGAGCCCGGCATGGGCCGTGTCTGGATCCAGAGTCACGTTTGCTGCAGAGAGAGAAGCAGAACATCAGGTGCAGAGCTCAGTCCTGGGGGAGGGTCCCATCCTGTCAGTGACAGAACCTGCTCCAGCTGGTTCCAGTGAGTCCAGCCATCTCCTCCCTCCGGGATTTACCCAGCCCTGAAGGACAGCAGCTCTGAGATCTCAGCAACGTGCCCAGGGGATTCATGCCCCCAACAAAGCCAGTTCAGTGACAGAGTGAAAGGATCAGCTCAGTTGAGCCAGGCCCCCAAAACCCAGAGTCTGATCCTCAGTTATTCCATTCTGGTGCTTGGGGTAGAGAGAAGTGGGGTTACAGCAGGTGTCCCCAAACTCTGAGGTGTGCCCTCCTAGGGGGGCGTGGAGGAACGTTCAGGGTGGCGGGGGGGGGGCATGGAAGGGCCAGTCTCGATGGGAGGGTGGGGAGGGAACGCCACCCAGCCCCACTCTACCCCCAGCTCTGCTCCGGCCCTGCCACCAGCCATGGCCCTGGCTCCTGGCCCCAGTTCCCGAATGTGGCTCCCGGTGGGGTACGAACAAATTACATTACAGGTAAATGGGGCATGATGTAAAAAGTTCGGGGACCACTGGGGTGGAAGGAGATAGTTTCAAGCCACTTTTGTCCTTCCATTATTCTACTTGGCCCCTGGTGTAAGTTGCAGGGGGCTAAGGGCTCCAAAGCAGAGAGCACCCCAGTGTAATGCATTCAGTCTGCGCCCCCAGTAGCCACCCAACCCACCCCCTGCTCTAAGGGCTAGGAGCAAAGTTGCTGTAGAGCCCCTATGCCAGCTCTACACTGACAGGGGTGGCAGCTCCTTTCCACAGGAGCTATTTTCTGGGGTTTGTGTCCATGCACATTGCGGCACCTTTGCTCTGACAGAGCAGCATCAAAGGGCCTGGGAATCAGGCCCATGGAATCTCTCCTCGTTCGCACCCACCTCTCCCCACAGATGTGATTCGAGATCCTGGCATCATAGGATGGTCCCAGCAGATTACAGGGAATTCAAAGCACCCCTGTGCAATGATGCAACTCTTCACAGCCCTATCCCCTTGCAAAGACCCCTCCCTCCTGAAGATCAGAGCTAGCTGAGCAGCAGAAAAACTGCTCCTACAGAGACATCACTGGTCTCTGTGATGCTGCGTAGCTGCAGTGCAGTTGAGGATGTCACGCACTTCAGAATGGCTGCTCATCTGCGGGGCTATCAGGGGGACTTTCCAGACTCTACACTGCTGGCCCAGAGGCTGTTGAATGGCTAAAATGTGTGGTGCTTTCCTAAGCCCTTTTGACACTTTTAACATTTTTTCTTTTGACATATACATTTCTGTTTTATCTCTCTACTTTATATTTTTACCATTGAACTTTTTCCCATCCTTATTGTACCACTTGTGCATTCATTAATAAATAAAATAATAATAATAATATGGCCAGGATATGCGATGCGTGTGCACAAAGAGTTCTGAGAAAGAGGTGAGACGTTCGTCTGATTTTCTGAAAGGTTTTCTAAAAGATTTTTAAACTCTCAGATCTCTCTTGAGACACACTGCCCTCCTCTCCCCAGCCCATCTCATTAGCCCCAACCACTATTTAAACATTCTAAATTATGACAGAGAAAAGAATCTACTTTTCTTTTTTTTTAGGAAAGGTCTGTGTAGCTCCCAGTAACAACATGGTGTTCAGCTCCTGTCAAATGCAAAATTGAAACAAAACCCCAACTGTGGTGCTGCTGATAAGCCACCATCATATGAAAACTTTCACGTGGTCCCAGAAATTTACCTTTGTCCCACTGCTGTCTAGATGACAGTGTGTCTAGAGGAAGAAAAGGGTGAAAAAGATTAAATGTCATATTGTCATGTTCATGAATACATTCACATTATTAAGATTCCAAAACCAAAGCAAAACGGAAAGAAAACAAACTGTATTAGCTTACAGTTAATGTGGTTAAGTGCAATTCAGATCAATACAAACCATTACACACATCACTAACACTTAACCCTACACATTAAAAACTAAGACAATTACCAAAGGTTACATAAACATCTCTGAAACAGCACATAGTTCCCACACAGAGCAATAAACAGAAACATTTTCACTGAGCAGCATCCAAACAATCTTAAGCCTGCTTCTCTACCACTAGTGCTCACAACTGACTCATCCCTTCTGACAGACTTGGTGATCTCACTGGGTATGTCTTCACTGCAGTGTAAGCCCAGGGTCAGCAGAACTTGAGTTAGCAGACCCTGGGTTTGTTAAACTAGAGCTTAAGCGTCTACACACATTTGTAAGCCCAGGTTAGGAACTGATGAATCCTGGGTCCCAACCTGGGGCTCCAGCTTCTACACTGCATTATGCAGACCTGAGTCCAACCACCCATCCTTCAGAATTCCTAGCACCTTGCCAAAATGTGGCTGCTCTAGCCCTTCGTTTGTGGTGCAGTGGGGAAAAACGTGACTGTCCACCAAATCTGGCTGGGTCGGTGCTGAGGTCGGTTTTGTTCAACATCTTCATTAATGATCTGGAGGATGGGGTAGATTGCACCCTCAGCAAGTTTGCAGATGAGACTAAGCTGGGGGGAGTGGGGGAGACTCTGGAAGGTAGGGATAGGATACAGAGTGACCTAGACAAATTGGAGGATTGGGCCAAAAGAAATCTGATGGGGTTCAACAAAGAAAAGGGCAGAGTCCTCCATTTAGGAAGGAAGAATCCCATGCACAGCTATAGACTGGGGACCGATAAGCTAGGCAGCAGTTCTGCAGAAAAGGACCTGGGGTTAACAGTGGATAAAAAGCTGGATATGAGTCAGCAGTGTGCCCTGGTTGTCAGGAAGGCTAATAGCATATTGGGCTGCATTAGGAGGAGCATTGCCAGCAGGTCACGGGAAGTGATTATTCCCCTCTATTCGGCATTGGTGAGGCCGCATTTAGAGTATGGTGTCCAGTTTTGGGCCCCCCATTACAAAAAGGATGTAGACAAGTTGGAGAGAGTACAGCGGAGGGCAACAAAAATGATTAGGGGGCTGGAGCACAGGACTTATGACGAGAGGCTAAGGAAACTGGGCTTGTTTAGTCTGCAAAAGAGAAGAATGAGGGGGGATTTGATAGCAGCCTTTAACTACCTGAAGGGGGGTTCCAGGGAGGATGTGGCTAGGCTGTTCTCGGTGATGGCAGATGACAGAACAAGGAGCAATGGTCTCAAGTTGCAGTTGGGGAGGTCTAGGTTGGGCATTAGGAAAAAGTTTTTCACTAGGAGGGTGGTGAAGCACTTGAATGGGTTACCTAGAGAGGTGGTGGAATCTCCATCTTTAGAGGTTTTTAAGTTGAGGCTTGACAAAGCCCTGGCTGGGATGATATAGCTGAGGTTAGTCCTGCTTTGAGCAGGGGTTTGGACTAGATGACTTCCAGAGGTCCCTTCCAACTCTAGTATTCTATGATTCTAAGGACAAGTGCAGAGTCCTGCACATAGGACGGAAGAATCCCATGCACTGCTACAGACTGGGGACCGATGGGCTAGGCAACAGCTCGGCAGAAAAGGACCTGGCAGTTACAGTGGATAAGAAGCTGGATATGAGTCAGCAGTGTGCCCTGGTTGCCAAGAAAGCTAATAGCATATTGGGTTGCATTAGTAGGAGCATTGCCAGCAGATTGAGGGAAGTGATTATTCCCCTCTATTCGGCACTGGTGAGGCCTCATTTGGAGTATTGTGTCCAGTTTTGGGCCCCCCCACTACAGGAAGGATGTGAACTGATTGGAAAGAGTCCAGCAAAGGGCAACAAAAATGATTAAGGGCTGGAGCACATGACTTCTTAGGAGAGGCTGAGGGAACTAGACTTGTTTAGTCTGAAGAAGAGAAGAGTGAGGAGAGATTTGATAGCAGCTTTTAAATACCTAAAAGGGGGTTCCAGGGAGGATGGAACTAGGCTGTTGTCAGTGGTGGCAGATGACAGAACTGGGAGCAATGGTCTCTAGTTGCAGTGGGGGAGGTCTAGGTTGGACATTAGGAAAAAGTTTTTTTACTAGGAGAAGGATGAAGCACTGGAATGGGTTACCTAGGGAGATGGTGGAATCTCCATCTTTAGAGGTTTTTAAGGTTTGGCTTGACAAAGCCCTGGTTGGGATGATTTAGTTGGGGTTGGTCCTGCTTTGAGTAGTGGGTTGGACTAAATGACCTCCCGAGGTCCCTTCCAACCCTAATATTCTATGATTCCATGACTCTCCAGAGGACAAAAAGTTGATCGTGGGATAATGGGATACTTTTGGCAGACTCTCAGAGCACACGTCCAGGGGGGCTCCCTCTACACTGCAAAGCAATAGGCCTTGAACCCTGGGTCCTGGCTTGACTCAGGCTTGGACTTTCCACCCCTTTGGGGTCCTGGGACTTTGGGTCTGAATACTGAGTTACTGCGATTTGTGTGGAAGAGTCCGGGGGTTAGTCCTGAGCCTGAGTTTGAACCATGGACTTATATTGCAGTGTAGACATACCCAGGATCTCCAGCTGAGAAGGAGATCTTATGGAGACACTCTAAAGCAAGAGAGAGGACTTACAAGGAAAAAACCTAAACAGACATTCTTAAAAACAGTGAGTTCTGGAGGAAGCACAGGCTGAGGTTAATGTTTATTGATGCTAAGAAAGGAAAATCCTCAGACCCTAATCCAGTGTGTATATGCTGCATCGAGACCTGTGATGGGAATTCATAAATCCAAATGATTAATTGACTCTCAAGCCAGAGTCATTGTCCCCGAGAGATTTTCCCATCTCTGTCAATACCTGAGGTGACTGTTTATTACCTTTGAATTTCTTCACTGTGGTCTCCAGAGATGCATTTCTTAGAGAAGATTCCCAGATTCTCCATTTCAGCTCATCAAAAAAGGCCACCGGGTTCTGAAACTTCTCCGTCTTGCATCTGAAGAACAAACCACCTAATGTTACCCATGATGGAGCTTGTTCATATTTGTTTTTACTAAAATGAATTTTATTCTAGTGAATGTTGTACCCTCAGGGGACTTTAGAGGATTAAATTCTCTATTGACCCATGAATAGGTACACTACCAGCTGTGACACTACCAGCTTCCCGTTCATTTTGGTGAGACCAATATTGGAAAATTACATCCAGGTCTGGGGTCCACATTTTAAAAAGGATGTTGACAATTTGGAGAGGGTGCAGAGAAGAGCCAGAAAAATGATTTGAAGTTTGGTAAAGAATGTCTTACACTGTGAGAACTGTGGCATTTGAGTCTGGTGTATAAATAAATAAATAAAGGGGGAGAATATGCTGTGTACTCAAGGGCTCTTCAATCTAGCAGACAAAGACATAAGAAGAACCAACAGCTGGAAACTGAAGCCAGATAAATTCAAATTGGAAACAAGGCAGACATTTTTAATAGTGAGTGTGAGTAACCATTGGAAGAAAGTCCCATGGGAAGTGGTGGATTCTTCATTCCTTGATGTGTTCAGATCCAGACGGAATGCTTTTCTGGAAGGTGCTTTAGTTAAACACGAGTTAGGCTTTAGTCAAATACAAATTATTGGGTTAAATATAGAAATAACTGGGGAAAATTTAAGGGCCTACGATATTCAGGTCAAATGTGATTATCTTATGGTCTTTTCTAGACTCAAACTTTATGAATCTATGAAACTCAGCAATATCACGTGGCAATGATTGTCACAGGTTAATCATGAGTTGTGTAAAAAAAAAAGTATTCCTTTTTCTTAGGTTCACACTAGTTGCCTTTGGTCCCTTTGTTCTTGTATTGTGAGAGGGGGTAAGCTGCATCACCTGACTTATATCCTGTACACCAGTTAAGGGAGATAATTAATGACAATCTTTGTGGTGATGTAGATACCCATCATATCAGGACCTGGAGTGAGACTCACTAACCCATTTCAAAGATAATTTATTTTTTTATTTAGTTCTCTGGATACATACAATGTTCATTCTACTAGGACAGGGGTTCTCAAACTCTTTCATAGACCAGAGCACATCTCAAGAGAGAGATTGTCTAGAAGACATCTCCTCTCCCATTCACTATCTTATGGATCTCTTCCTCTTCCATTGTGGTCACATACCATTGCTATGGCACCGATAGTAATTGCTTAGATGGATAAAGTCATATTATGAAAACAGTGTATATTCAGGGTTTGGCTACAAAAGCACTTATGCTGGCAAAGCTTATGTCACTAAGCAGGGTGTTTTTTTCATACCCCTTAGCGACAAGGTTTTGCCAGCTGACATGCTAGTGTAGACAAGCTCTGAGATACTTTTAATGATAGAAGCAAATGGAAATACGGAACAAAACGAGCACCTAGTGACCTGCCAGTGCCCTGCCCTCACCAATAAGTGCACTGTGGATCACTCATAGGCCACAGACCACAGTTTGTGAACCTGTGACAACATCCCAGAGTGCCAGTTCCCTTTTTCACAGCAGCATCATACTTTTGACTCATTCAATTTGTGATCCACTTGAACCCGCAGATCTCTTTCTGCAGTCCCACAACTAGCCAGTTATTCCCCATTTCTTATTTATACATTTGATTTTTTCTTCCTAAATGCAGCACTTTGCACTTGACTTTATTGAATGTCATTTTAAATTGATTTTAATCCTTCCTCCCTCTCACTCTTTGTCTCTTTTGTCTATTTAGACTGTACATTCATGGGGGCAGGGACTGTCTCTTACTATGTGTCTTTGCAGCACCCAGGATATTGGGCCCTGTTTTTGCCGTGAGCCGTTAGGCACTACTGTTGTGCTACTAATAATAGCACATTATAAACTTTTTAGAGAAGAGAATGGCTGTTCCATCATATCTCTGGCCACTTCAAGCACACCGAGAGAGCTCACTGCATAATAAGAAACAAGTAATAAACATCTCATTCAATAGTCATCAGATGGCACTGATTTTCCATCACTACCAACCTAGGTGAAGTTTGGATTCCAGAAATGAGAGACTCATTCTCCATCCATCCCCAATCTCCTGAGGTATCCATTCCACCAGACACACTATAAATAACTACCCTGTCTGTAGGTAAATAACTTTCTATGATCTATGATCTTTTCTTAGGCTGAACTATTCTGAAGCGTAATAAAAAGGACAACAGCTGCAAGATTAGATTTAATAGAGGGAGATTGGGAGCCAATAGCACACTCTGCACTGCTGGACCATGGGGAGCAATATCTCCTGTCCAAAAATCTCTTCTCTGCATTGGGAAGGGAGAATGAGTGAGAAGGAGCCACCTACCTGCTCAGGGTTATTTTGATGTCCTAGAGGAGAAAGATAAAAGGAAATTCAATCCCATATATCATATCCTGGGGTCCCTCCTGCTCAGGAGGGGACTCACTTTGTTTGAGTTTCAAAGTGAAATTATTTGTTATTTATTTATTACAAATAAAAAGATTAGACGTGTTGCCTTTGCTCTTTTGGACAAGCGCTCTAGTAGTAGGATCTGGGTGTAGGAAGTTGTATATGGAGACACACTAGCTCTTGGTGTAATGACATCAGGATAACCAGATGACACATGGAATCAGAGGGCTCAGTCTTGCAATGTGTTGAACAAGGTTCTTCTTAACACTCGCAGGTTTGAGGAAGATCCTCTCCTGCAGACTCCAGTGGGTCTAGCGGGAGGAATGTCCCCTGGTGTGATGCCCCCATGCTGTAAACTTTCTCCCCACTCTCCCACAAACATTCTAACGACCCATCTGTGGACTTCTTGACAGCCACAGGAAGTTGGGGCTGGGTGAGAACAATGGGTTTGGGGTACAGAGTAACAGAGGGTCATTCACTATCCTATAGCCTAGGCTCAACGCAGGAGAACTAAGAAGTGAAGAATGCTGCCCACAGCAGGCACTGGTCGCACAAAAATCACCACAGTCTCAAACCTCATAGAATTGTAGGACTGGAAGGGACCTTGTGAGGTCATCTAGTTCAGATCCCTGCACTCATAGCAGGACTAAGTATGATCTAGACCATCCCTGATTGGTGTTTATTTAACTTGCTCTTAAAAATCCCCTGGGCAATTTTTACCATTGCTTTTTTTACCATTTTACCATTACTCTGAAAGTATTTGTTTATATTCATCCTTTGTAATTTGACCTATTTTCCATTTTTTGTAGGACTCTTTTTTTTGAGTTTCAGATCATTGAAGATCTCCTGGTTAAGCCAGGGTGGTCTCTTGCCATACTGCCTATCTTTCCTACTCATATATCAATTTTGAGGCCAATATCTTCCTTTTTTTTGTAGTATGTAGGAAGAGTAGTGAAATCAGGCTTAAAATGGGAACTCAGTTTCAGTCCTAGCTATTTCCATAATTAAAGACTGGCTTCATCTTTAATCTTTTGAAGATGGAGTTTGGAATATAGGGTGACCATATTTTCCCACAGGGAAAACAGGACACCACACAGGGCCGGCCCCAGCCCTCTTCCCCCACTGCCTGAGCCCCACAGACCCAAACTCCCTGCTGCCTCAGCCCCACGGCCCCAGATCCAGCCCTCCCTGCCACCCGCTCATGCTGGGCTGACCCAAGTTGCTTGCCATCCCTCCCCTGCAAGTTACTTCCTGCCCCGCTTAGGTGTTGCACCCCACATTTTTCGCAAACCTGGGCATTTGTCCGATTTTTAGAAAATGGGACAAATGCCAGTTTTGCTGAAAAAGTCAGGACGGCCAGGACAGGGCTTAGAAAAGTGACTGTCCCAGCTACAACGGGACATATGGTCACCCTAGAATACAGGAAATGCCAGACTGGATCAGACCTGAGGTCCAGCTAGTCAGTATTCTGCCTTCAAAGGTGGAGAGTACAGGATGCTTCAGAAGAAGGTGTAACAATCTACCACACACATTTTCATCCTGCTTTCTAATAGTTAGAGATTGGCTGAAGCATGAAATTTAATATCCCTTATAAATGTTTTGCTACCATTAATTATAACTCTGGATGTCCTGGTTATCCACATAAATGTCCATTCGCTTTTTGAGTTTTGTTAAATGCTTGGTCTCAATGACATTATGTGGCAATGAGTTTCACAGTCTAATTACATGATGTGTAAAAAAGTGTTTCTTTGGATCAGTTTTGAATTTGCCACCTTCTAATTTTAATGAATGTCCCTTTGTTCTTGCATTAGGAGACAGGGAGAACAGAGTTTGGAGTTTGCCATTTTTGAAAGAGTCTTCTCCAACAAGAATTCAAAAGTTTTCTTTTCCATTTTGGACTTGATCCAATGCCCACTGTGGTAAGTATATTGCCATTGACTTTAAAGGTCAAGCCCTTAAGGAAAAATAATGTCTATTTTAGCAATACTACATGTTCTGACCTTCCAGTCCTACACTCCAAAAGTGAAGGATTAGGAGATTTTCTTTTGTTGTGAAAGGTTCCGGAATGTTTCTAACACCATCTCACCTGCAGGAATTCACTAGCTGGCAGCTGGCACTTCTGCTCCATCTCACTGATCAGGTAACTGAAAGATGATATTTCCTCAGATAGTTTGGTAACATACTCATCCCTCCTCTTTTCTATCTCCTTATTCAGCTCTTCCAACTGGGCCAGCAGGAGTAGCTTTTGTTCCTCCAGAAACTGGCTGAGTCGCTGAAATTCAGACATAATATTTTGCCTCTCAGTTTCTAGCTGTTTCTGAAATGAAGAGTTACAAACAGGGAAAGCCCAGGTCAAGGACAGTAACACTGGATGAGTTATAGCACTGCTTCTCAACCTGTTTTCATTTGCGGACCTCTAAAATTTTTGAATGGTGGTGCGGACCCTCTTGGAAATTTGAATTGAGGTGCAGGCCCCTATAGATATCTATTGTCTGTACATATAGTTGAATTCTGTTCAGTCAGCTTTCAGTCCAAGTCTTTCACAGACCCCTTAGACATAGGGGAGAACCACTGACTTACGGGACATTTTATAAAGCCTTATGTAGGCACATGGGAGCATGTAATTTCAACCCCATAGAATGTAACTTCTCATGAGTTCTGAAACTAGTTTTGGATGCATAGATTTTGGCACCCCATAAATCTTCATTTTTAATCCACACAGGGACCTTGAGCACAAATTGGGCTGCTGGGAAGACACCTATTTGCACATGCAAATCAGAGTTTGCAGGTCTCTTAGGAATGTGTGCATGTGAACCAGACAGAAGCCTGCTAATTCATGCTGCTTCTGGGCACTGTCTGGCCCCTCATACCCTAGGAGCAAGGAAATCAGACCAAATTTGGAACCCAGATCTTCTTCATGGCAATGTCTAGCAGTGATATCACTATGGGCCTATTCCAAAGCTCACTGAACTCAACAGGCATCTTTCCAGTGTCTTCAGTAGGCTTTGTTTTAGGCCATAAGTGACCAGCCTCCACTGGGGCAGCAGATTCCTATAGCAGCTGCACCAATAGTTCCGTTGTGGTTATCTCTGTTGAAAGAAAAGCTGGCCAAAAAATGGAGAGATGGGACACATTTGCAAAAAAAATTGAAATTTTAAAGTTGTTTCCATTTCTCCGTGTTCAAAATGGAACTTCTTTTGATTTGTTTGAAAAATACCTTGAAATAATATCTGAAAAATTTCACATTTTTGTTTCTCCCTTTTCCAAATTACAACAAAATAATGTTCATTTCCCCCCCCCCTTTTTTTTTCTTTTTATTCCTTTCTCTCTATACCTCTTCAAAAGATCTCCTGTTTTGAAAAAGTGGCAAAAAGGAAAAGGAAAAAGTAAGGGAAATACTCTGGAAATTATTCATTTTAGTGCACTCAATGGCAAAAAGAACTAAAAAGAGAAAGAAAGGGATAAAAAACTCAAACATTTGAAAATCTGAAAAAAATCAGGTTTTTAAAACCAAAATGAAAAATTCAGTTTGAAATGACACAAAAATGTTAGTTTCATTTTGAAATTTTCTAAAAAAAAAAAATGAAAAAAATTTTGTGCAAGTGACCTTTTCCCATGAATAGTTGTTTTCTACTAAATCCCACTTATCTGCAGGAAGTTGTTTTTGGTTGAAAACTTTCTAACACCTCTCGTTGATAGACTAAAAGAGAAACTACTGTTAATTAAACAAATTACAGTCAAATTATACATAAAAATATTTGGATTATTAAAATTCTCTCTTTAATGCTCCAATTTCCTACCTACTCTCAACTAAACCAGAACACTTTTTCTTTAGAATGAGAATAAATAATAGTCTTTCATGGACATGTTTCTCACTATTCCTCTCATTGTACTCACACTAGGCAGTGTGTTGATAATGTCCCTGTGCACATTTGCTTCTGAACAATAATGGCACCTACCAGCAGTTCTTGACTTTTATTTTCCCCATTCAATTTAAATGACAGAATCTCTTCTTTTTCTTTCTTCAAAATCTCCAAACGGCTCTGAATTTGAATCTAACAAAAGAAAAACCTAGTTTAGTTTTGGTTGCTTTTGGAGGATTTCCCCCCATTTATTTACATTTGCAAGAATATTAAGTACATAATAAAATGGGGTGAGTGGCTCCCAACCTTTTTGAGTGAAAGCCCCACTAATTAACACTAGGTAATACATACGCCTCCCTACCTCACCCCCGACCCAGCAATAAACACATATAACTCCTATAAACACATACAATAATAATAATAATACCACCAGATTATGTGAATAATAATAATAAATTACTCCTACCTGAGTAAGAAACTAAGCCTTCTCTGGCACAGCTGCCACCACACACTGCATGTGGCCTTCCTCTTCCCATCCCTCATGGACTGAGTGTAATGGAGGTGGTGGGCGCTGGTGGGCTGGCCAAGGTTGCTCCAGGCCCCACCAGCGCAGAGCTACTCTGCTCATCCAAGTACCTGTATGGCTTGGGGCTGGGAGGGACTGCTCCTCTGCTCTGGCCAGAGTGGAGCTTGGGGGGTTGCTCCTCTGCTCTGGAAGGGCGCCCGGATGGCTTCGGGCTGAGGTGGGGCTGCTCTTCTAGTCTGACTGGTGTGGAGCTTAGGGCTGCTGCGCCCAGCTGGCATGGGCTCAGGGTATTAAATGACCTCAGTATTACTGAAGCCTCACAGACCCCCTGTAATCTTTGGTGCCCTCCCAAGGGGGTCCCGCATCCCAGGTTGGGAACCATTGCTCTCATGACCTAAAATTAGAGTAATTCTTATGCTTGTGGTCTCTTTCTCTCTCTTTGGCCCAAATGACTTTTTATCCCCAGTGGAACAGCTTTGACAGGGGAGATGGAGAGACCCCACATCCCAATATCCCACAGCTGATCTTGTCCTGCCATTTAATAAGAATCTCCTGCTAAAGACATCAGTCTAGTGGTCTTCATCCTTCCTCAGTGCCCATGGTTCACTGCTACACAATAGGGTTGATATAACTGTGATTCTGTAGATCCACACCTTCATCATAAGCTTGATACCCAGATGCCCCCACCGAAGCTGTGGAAAGGCCTGGAGCATGGCCGTGGCTGCTGCTATTCAAGCATCCATAACTTTCAAGCATCCTCCAGCACTGTTTATGATGCTTGCTAAGTACTTGCAAGTTGCCACCTGTTTGATACCCTGTCCAAGCAGGATAGTACTGAGCTGATTGTAATCTAGAGTTGGAGGCTGCTTGCTGGTAGTGGTTAGAAATTTAGTTTTCGTCTGGTGCACGCTGCTTCTTGCCCTACCATATTAGCCATTAGCGGCAGTGATTCACCAGTCTGAGCCAAGGTCTTGAAACAAAATAGTGTTCAGTCTCTAATGCATGAGTGGCATTGAGCACTTTGGAACAAAAAGCCACCCGATAGCTCAGTTCTAATACGAGCTTTTGGTTGAATCGAACTAATTTTGGTCCATTAAGTGGCTTCCTGGGTGATCAAACCCCCTGCCGGCTGCTTCTTGCTGCTGGTCTGCAGATGTGCCACTAAGCTAAAAATAGCTTATGGCCTATCAACATAAACATCAACATAACATTCTGGAGAACGTATATGAAATATTAATATCCAATAATGTTAAAGTATGACAACCTTGCCCTTGCCTTTGTGTACTAGTGGATTTTCAAAGGCACAAATAACAGTTGAAAGTCCACGAAAGTTGGGTTCCTGTCATTTTTGCCTTTGAAAATTTCCCCCCTAGATCTCAACTGGCTGAATCTGGTAAACATAGGTCTCCTTTTTCATTTTTTTTCCCTGAACCCCTGCTAAATAATTGGGAAGAGGGGGAAAGGGAAATAAATAATCAAACATGTTAAGCTTTTTTAGATTCTGATAAATACCTCTCATGTAATGTGTGATAAACTCCTTGTCTGATTGGTAGGTGGGGAGATAATAAGAGAGCCCTGTCCTGCCCTGGATTACCCCATAGGCCAGTGATTCGGACTCTGTCCTCAAAGGCTGTCTGGCAGAAATCTTGTTCACAAACTATCCTTACCAACACCAAAGCTGGTATATCCTTTTAGTGTGGTTTTCAGAAACATGGAGGCAAATCCCACTTATTACGAAAGTTCATCTGTAACCTTTACAATGGGGTCACTGCTGACTCTGAACAATAAAAATTGGTTAGTGATTTCTTACCTTGTAATCCTCAGCAGCCTCCTCCATGGGAACCGCAGTATGTTCTTTGTGATCTCGTGATAGGTGGCAAACCACACACATGGAGGTTTGATCCTCCTGGCAGAAGACTTTTAAAACCTCATTGTGTTTCTCACACACTCTCCCAACTTCTGGTTGTCTCACTGACTGCAACCTGAGTTTTCTGACAGCTTCTACGATATTCCTCAGCTGCCTGCTTGGTTTGAAGTTTCTCTGGGAAAAGGTTTGTCTGCACTCAGGACAGTGGAAGTTTGTGTCGAGTCCTTCCCAGCACCGGGTGACACAGGGTTGGCAGAAATGGTGTCCACAGTCTAGAGACACTGGATCTTTAAAATAATCCAGACACACCGAACAAGTCAGTTCATCAAGAAGAGTTTCTGCTGGATTTGCAGCAGCCATGGCTGCTTCTGCAGAGAAGAGAGGAATTTAGTTTCCTTTTACTAGTTCTCAGAAATGGGCGGATACTGAACTTTGAACACCAAACAGGCAGTTCCTGTGTATTCATTGTCTCATGTTACTCTTGCGTGTCTGGGAACCCCTTTCAGTTTCAGCTGGCAAAGGGAGGCTCTTCTGTGACAGACTGTGAAGTGCAGCACCCGACACTGTTGGTCCCTGCAATGGTGCAGCATGTCCACTCTGCAGAACAGTTGTTTGAAAAACAGCACCTGCCACAACTACACCCAGCTCTATGCAGGATTTCTTCCAGCCGTTGCTGCGTCACTGTGTTGTGGGACTCCAGAGGTACCTATAGCATAGCCCCTGGCACAGCTCTCTAGAGCAGGTAGTACTGGAAAACTTTACGAAGTATTGTGAGCTGCCAGTGCTATTTCAGCCTTCTAGGGGCAACATCCTAGAGTGATGCCCTCTCAACCCAATAACTCTAGCAGTATCCATCTTTTTTCTACTTAATGTTTGCCCTCTGCGATTGATACAATAGTTTCTAACTACCGTCTTCCTAGCCGTGTTCCCACAGGCCATCAGGGGATATAGAGAGATGGTTTGTGACAGAGAAAGAGGGAAAATAGGTGGCTGGGACACTGGTGGCAGGAGTCACTGCCTGATGCTCATCAACTGCAGCCTGAAGAGATTTTGATATCTTGTGCCAAGAGCTTTGCATGAGGCACAGACGGGCTTTTCAGCCTCCATCCAACTTCTCCGAAGTCCTGATCGGCAAAAAGGCCTGGGGGATCTGTATTATTCTCAGTGATGTACACAATCAAGTGGTTTTCACTGAGAGGCGTTTTTGACCCATTTCTCAGAAAATAACATGCAGATTGAAACCAATTTTTAGACTCCAGAATGGTGGACTTATCTTTGGAGGACAAACGCTGTCAGCTCTGCTTGAGTATGAGCCACTGTCACTCTCCAAGGTAGTGGAAGTGCCTGCTGCTCTTTGGGCTATAATCTGTGGTTTGGAACCTAATAAAATCCAGCTGGAAGACATTGGGCCAAGTATCAGAAGGGATTTAGGGCAAGGAAGTACCACTCCTTACTAAGGAAATCATTTTTTCACAGCAACAATTTCTCAGTTATTGCTCTGTCTATAATCTCCTTTATAAGGAAACTTTATGAAGAATTTTTTGTCAAGATAAATTCTGATGCTAGTTGTGGGGGCCTCAGATTTCCTTGACTCCTGTCAATCTGGTTGTTAGCCAGCATTCAGTACACAGACCACACTAGGAAAGGACCTTCTCCTGATGATGGGTGAAGATCGTCAGTCACGCTGATTCTTTTACATCTGTCAACTGCCTTTGAGACACTGATTGTGATGAAATTGTAACATATAGCTCTATACTTGAGTGGCTTTGTCCTTTTCTTTCTAGGAGGATCCCATAGATAGTGCATTGCAATTTTTCATCTGTCCTGAGGATTTTTTCAGTTAAGGGACAGGTCTATGCGCTGCTCTTCAAAATTTAAAAAAAAGCCTTTCAACTTTGCACTTTGTGTTGGGAGGTTCATTCTGAGGACAGAGTTAACCATCAGACTGCATGTCAGGAGTTTATAGGCACTGTAATTTCATCTCACTTTATCACTGCTAATCTGAAGGCTAAAGTCCAGCCCGTCCCTATTCTTGGAGAAGGGCGAGTCTATAATATAAGAGAAATGCTAAAACAGTGTTAGGAAGTCCTGTGTTGTGATTGGCCGTTAGGCACCATGTTTTGACATATATTGCAACCCCATGCAATACCTTTGGGGACCAATGTATTACATTTATGAACGGCTGATGTATGTTGTGTCTTACTCCCTGGGGGAAGGTACCACAACTCCTCCAGGAACTAAAATAAGTATGCGAGGGTGTGGGTGATTAAAGTGAGTCACTGATATTGTAAAGACCCCCCACAGGTACCAGCTGCTTCAGCTCCATGCTCCTCCAGTAGGGTCACATCCCCCCCCCCCTTTCACACACAGGAAAGGGATGTCAAAGCTTTAATAGTATAAGTAAGCTAGAGTGTGTGCAATCACTTCACCTTCTTAAAAATGCTCTGGATGGGTTGATTCCATCAATGATTGTGTTATTCAAACAAACAAATGCTTAGTTTAAACCAGTTCAAGCTGTCTAAAGCAAAGAATTCCCAACTCAGAACTCTCAAAGCCAGGTAACACCGAGTAACGCCAGACAGCTACAGAACACACATCACCCTCTCGTAAAATCCCTACCTTGGATACTGCCACTATTCTCGCTAATGAACAAATAACCTTAGATTTTGCCCCATTTCCATCCTAATTCTCAAATATAGATATCAAATCAGATCAGACTGGAGACCATACTCCAGATGTGGGGTCTGACCAGTGCCGAATAGAGGGGAATAATCACTTCCCTCCATCTGCTGGCAATGCTCCTACTAATGCAGCCCACTATGCATTAACCTTCTTGGCAATAAGGGCACACTGCTGACTCATGTCCAGCTTCTTGTCCACTGTAACTCCCAGATCCTTTCCTGACAAACTGCTGCCTAGCCAGTCGGTCCCCAGTCTGTAGCAGTGCGTAGGAGTCTTCCATCCTAACTGCAGGACTCTGCACTTGTCCTTGTTTAACCTCATCAGATTTCTTTTGGCCCAATCCTCTAATTTGTCTAGGTCATTCTGTATCCTATCCCTGCCCTCCAGTGTATCTATCACTCCCCACAGCTTAGTGTCATCTGCAAACTTGCTGAGGGTGCACTCCACCCCATACTTCAGATCATTAATGAAGATTTTGAACAAAAACACAGCTTTGAGCAGGGGGTTGGACTAGATGATTTCCTAAGGTCCCTTCCACCCTAATCTTCTATGATTCTCTAAAATCCTTCACTCCAAGCCCACAAAAACTTTATAGAGGCTAACAGTATTGGCAAAATTATGCCAAAATAGAACAAGAAAAGATCATTCCATTATACTTCGTTTCAACCTTGATAGCTAGAAATTATTTATAAATATTTCAAAACAGTATCTCACATGAATTAGAAATAGATTAGAATTGCAATGTTAGTTTCATTGGGATTGGAACTTTGCCAAAGTTGTTGCGTTCTTGTTCTAATCAAGTCCATTTCTAATACAAATAATAATATCATTTTCTTACTACTTTCTGTTGCAACATTTAAATCCTTGCTAAGAGTTATCTAAACACTTGAATTAAAAATCTAGAATTATAGAGTGCCATGTTAAATCATCTTATTATTTATTTGAAACATTCAGCTATATTCAGTATTGCTCAAAAATCATGAATCAGACCTAAAAAATAAGATTTTTTTTAAAAACCCACTAATTTCATTTTATTTGCCTTCTGGTTACTGAGTCATTAGGTAACACTCATGTCGTATTTTCAGTAAAGCTGGTTTAGACACAGAATTTCTGTTCCATGGGAAGTTCTGACATTTCAAAATTTATTTTGGTTTTGAATCAGAATAAAAATATTGAAATCTATCATTAAATGAAAATGCTGAAAAAAATTCATTTTGGGTCAATTAAAACATTTCATTTTGATGCCAATTTTTTTAAAAAGCTCCAGATGCAATCCCAGTAATTACACACCAGCAAGCCTAACTTCAGTATCAGGTAAATTGTTTGAAACCATAGTAAAAAACAGAATTATCAAACACAGAGGAACACAATTTGTTGGGGAACAATCAACATGTTTTTTGCAAAGGGAAATCATGCCTCACCAATCTACTAGAATTCTAGGATAGGACAGGCCGGGGGGCTTGGAACACAGGGGAGAGGAACTGGCTCTCAAAGCAAGGGCAGGGTGGGGACTGGGGGACAGAGCCAGCGGCAGTGCAGAGCATGGACTGTAATAATCAGAACATGTGAGCAGGGCAGGCGGGGGGACTTTTTTTTTTTTTTTTGCAAGCATTTGTGTGCTGTGATCCTGTGACCAAAAGAGCAAAATGGAGCGGTAAACTGCAATGAAGCAATACGATCATAGCGAAGGGAGCAGGAAAAAGAAGAGCACAGTGGTGCACCTGTGACCATGTGGGAAGGGTTCGGTGGTTTTCTGGAACTGTGGCCAGCAGCAGGGTGGGTGAGTCAATGAGTGAGCGTCTGCCATCAGGACTAGACAAGATCCAGCCTCACAGATACAAAGGGGCAGGGGGAGGAAACAAGGCGAGCAGGGTGAGGGCAGGGCGGGCTGGCAGATCCTTAGCCCCACAGACACCCGGGGGAGGACACATTCTGCCCTGTGGACACCCAGGGGCAGGAAGATGTATGGAGGTCTACACTGACACTGTGTCACCCTAACTACATCGACATAAGCCCTACACCTCTCATCGAGGTGGTTGTATTATGTCGGCCTAGCAGGGGAGTTACACTGGTGGGAGGAGCATTTTAATCTGGACACCTCCACGGTTTTGTCAACAAAACTCTCCCTTGTAAACCAGCTTTATCCTTTATTTTTTAAACGAAAGCTAGAGGTTCTCCTCTAATTCCTTGAACTTAGGAGCCGGGCTTTGGAAAACACCAAATTATTCTAAAATCACTTGAGAGTTGGCAACAGGGTTTGAGACTTTCACAGCAGTGTCTAGGGGATTTAGAAACCTAACTGTCTGCACTGTGCTAGTGCCTAGATAACCCATCCGAGGTCAGGGCCCTGCTGTGCACTCATCCTCCTTTCATTTGAATGGACGATGTGTCCAAATCTCACTGCAACAGCTGTGCCTTCCCCCCATATACTGAAAAATGGTTAGAGGGGGAGAGGAGGCTCCCCAGACCTGCATCTCCTTCTCCATCATGTTTCTTATTAGTGGCAAAAACATCCCTACTCAACCCCCTTTTTTTCTTTATGGCATTTATGTTTCTGGAGAGGGGAATCGCTTTGAAATGTAATTTCCCTTGGGCTGATGTGGAGAAGAAAAGCGGGAAGGAGCAGTATTTTTCATTCCCGTTTCCCCAGGTGAAGGGATAAAGGGCTCACCAGGATCTGGAGAGCAAATAAAAGGTTTGACTTCTATTACAGGAGTTGCTGCTTTGTATGTAATGGTGAGAGTGTAACTGATTGACTTTGGGACTAGAAGAAGGTTGGTCCTCAGCACTCCTGAGTTCTTTTCCCAGGGCTGGGGGAGTGAAGTCTAGTGGTCAGAGCACACACTTTAAACCCAGCTCTGGCAGACAGCTGTGTAATGTTTAAAGCAGAGGACTGAGTCAGGATCCTGGGTTCTATTCCTAGGGCTGCCCCTGACTCATTACGTGAACATGACAGGGTGTTCGCTGGGTTATTGCCTCTGCCTTAATTTCATCCTCTCTGAGATGGATGTTACATGCTCACCCTGCTCTGGAAAGCAGCTTGAGATCTATGGGTGACAGGTTCTGCACCAGTGCAAAGAACTGATAACCCATTAGTGTTTGCACAGGCCTTGGAACAACTCCCTGGAGTCACTGACATAATCGTGTTCTTGAGTCAGTAGCAGGATGTGCTGTGTAACGCTGCCCCTAGTGGAGACTCTCAGAATTGCAGCAGAATGATGAGGACAGGGCAAAACAGAGGGCCCCAGATGTCACTCACTGCATTACCCTGGTACAGCAGAACCTCAGAGTTATGAACACCTGGGGAATGGAGGCTGTTCGTAACTGGGAACTGTCTGTAACTGAACAAACGTGATGGTTCTTCCAAAAATGTACAACGGAACATTGACTTCACACAGCTTAGACACTTCACTGTGCAGGGGAAACTTGCTGCTTTTAACCATCTTAACTTAAATGAAACAAGTGTGGAAACAGTTTCCTTGCCTAGTCACATTTTTAAAAAACTTTTCCTTTATTGTTTTAGTAGTTTACATTAACACAGCACTGTGCGGTGTTTGCTTTTTTTTTGTCTCTGCTGCTGCCTGATTGCCTGCTTCCGGTTCCAGATGAGGTGTGGGGTGACCAGTCAGTCTGTAACTCCAATGTTTGTAACTCTGAGGTTCTACTGTATGTGCCATGAAGAAAAGCCTATGTGGGGAGGAGCTAATGGGGAAGATCCAGCCTCCAGCATGGCGGGTGGACTGTGCTCAGAAGCTGTAGGCCCAGTGAGAGGACCTAGGATTGCAGATGCCGTGCAGAGCTTCACTTCTTCTTCGGGCAAGCCCCTGCTGCCAGTATAACAGAGGGCTCCACATTGCCATGAGCTCCTCCCAGAGACGAATCAGTGGAGGTCACAAGAAAGGAGGAACAATGAGAGGAAAGGCCACAGAATGGGGGGAAGGGGCCAGCAACAGAGACTGAAGCCACGAAATTCTGAATTTTACTGTTGTTTGTTTGGTTGCTTGAGTATATAAAGGTGGGAGGGGGGAGAATCAGATCCTGACCTCTAACAAATCTCCTGCTGTAGCCACCCAATGCCATCGTCACAAAATCAGTACTCAATGCACAGGGTGGATAGATTTAAATCAAGGTCACTTAAATCACCAAGTGGAAAGCCTCTGTTTAAATGATTGATTTTGATCAGCTTTTCCATTGGTTCTTCCATTATTTTCTAAAGAGAGGTGCATTCTCATTGGTTGATAGAACCATTGAAATCTCTGGATGCTGTAGACCATGAAATTTCAACTAGCCTGAGCCTACTTATAAAATTAAGCTACCAAATTAATAAGTTGCATATTGCAGAGTATGTGAAATGGTGGCTGGAGTCCCTTTTGAAAAGGGGTGATTGTTTCTCATTGCAACACACCCATGCTGTCTTTCTATTCTCAAAGTATGTCTGGTATTTCATTAAGATAACTGTTTATTAATTACCTCTCTGTCTGGACCACTTTCCCTAATGAACTTATCCTCTGGGAGTAACTCATCTATGCAGTAAACAGAAATGTGTTAAATGCAGGGCATGCTAGACCTCCATGGCTCCAGACCTCTCAAAATACCTTATGATCAAAGCCCATGGCTGGATGCCACCCCAGATATTGCTCAATTTAATCACAACAACCCCAATACCCCTTTGTTTGAAGGGTGGAACACTGAAACTACACAACACAGCTAGGTGGCTAGCTCCCTTTTCACTAAGTAAAGCACATGGGTCTCTCCCTCTTTTATTGTTCTCTGAAATTCCTGTGTTTACTCATGTAAATTACCAGAATGCTTTGAAGAACATTGGATTTAAGAATATAAAAGAGAAGCAATGGAAATAAGCAAGCAGGCAAGCTTCAAGAGTGAAGAGTCTGGACAAGAAACAGACAAGAACTGCCATCTTGCCCAGCTGTCTTCTGAGACCACAGATCCAGGCTCTCAGGGGAAACTGCTAAGAAACCATCACCGCCTCTTGCCTGCACTGGTGAGGATAATTGCTTTTGCAGATAAAATATACTGGACTTTTGGTTTGGGGGCTCGTTTTATATGTTTATAAGTATAGTAATTAAAGCCTTTCTGTCATTATCAAACAAAAGTCGTGTCAATTCCTGAGCACACAAAAAGCAGATCCCAGTCTGAGTTAACATCACACCAGCCAGGAGTACCGATGTACATCGGCAGAACCTTGCTCCTCACCCTCGTGCTAGTCACCTGGCCAGTGACTACCACGAGCACCAAGAGGCTGGTAACTATAACATCTGTGAGACCCCTGTGTATGTTTGTCTGTCTCCCTGTCTGTGTATGAGTGCCAATGAAGGTACCAGTTGACACACGTGTCAATGAAGTATACTTTATTAACAAGAGTCTCTGTATTTGCAATCGCTAAGTAAAGCACAATATTGATATAGTTACATTGTTGATACTGTTTTCCTGGTATTTGCACTATTGATACTATTTACCAAATTTCTGTGTTCACAATAAACGTGGCTTGTTGCCTTATCCCTTGAAAAAGCTCCTGTGATATTTGTTATTTGGATAACATTAATTGGTGGAGAATGCAGTCAGTGTACCAGGTTTATTGTGAATATTGGGGGTGCGCACCCAAAGTATGTCTTTCCAACAGCGCATGCCTGTTGAAGAGCCTCAGACAGGGCTTGGTAGCCGTCCCAAATCAAAGCGTATTAGAAGTTCGCACTGTACGCTAAGAGACCGAGCCTGCACATTAGGAGTTCACACTGTGAGTTGACAAAGTATTTTTGCAGTCCTCTGGGATAAGAAACTGATTGTCAGCAACCAGAGGATTGACAAAAATAAAAAAAAATATGTTTAAGAAAGCAAGCCAAAAATCCAGCCACGCTGGGAAAATCACTGGCAAATAGGGGTAACTATAGCTGGAATTTATGGGGAAACCACCTGGAGTGTGAATTACCCCCAAGTCTGGGATGGAGTAATCAAGGCAGGCACCACCCTTACAGTAACCATCGAGTACTGCCCCATTAAAAGGGGAGGAAAATTTCCTGCTTTGTTTCCAGACGTGTGTTAGGACATGGAAAAGTGAGTTTGCATTTATTAGGAACACCCCATAGCCATGAAAAAAACTAAATTATTTAAGTTACAATGTGAACCAGTCAAAGCTCTGGTCAACCCCGTGCTGGTAGAAATAAGGGTAAATATGGACTGGACTTGTTTAAATGTATCCTGTGTGGAGCCACGACGTATCCCGTATGCGCTCCCTATTTTGTCAGTTTCCGTCCACACACATCAGGCCCCTAAAATCAAATGCAAACGAGATACTATTGTTACTGCCTTGGGAATAATGGGTACTGGAGCAGGGCTATTGAACTCCGTGGATGTGGAAGTGATCGAGAATAAGCTAAACTCCTTAAGTTACAGGACAGTCTGATCCAGAAGCAAGTACACACAAATGTCGATTTGGTACAGATTGGGCTGGGAAACCTAAAAGCCAGATGGAATATGTGGCAGTGGGTAAACACTACAAATTGGTCATTATGTAAAAAAAAAAAAAAGCAAATAGAAATGGGAAATAAAACTGCCACAGCTCTAAGCTGCACTGAAATGCAAGTGCTAGGATTAGCTACATTAGAGCACAAGATGTTCTGGGTAATGTCTGGAAATACCAAGGTCTTAACACACTTAATAAAACAGAGGAAAAAGGCATTATTTGACGTACAAAGATGAATGGATACAGTATGTCAAAAGCTCGGTGAAAATAAATATGCTAAGAGGAGAAATAACAGTAAGACTTGCCCACCAGCGATCTATGGAGGTGGAATTATGGAAGGTAAGCCCCTTACCAAAATTGGCCACAGAATCCTTTTGGTTACCCCAGATTATGAGTCAGTGGCCAGGAGAGAGGGAAAACTATTGGATACAAGGGGATGCGGTGCATGGAACCCCCAACAATGGGTCTGTTTATCCATACCTCCCTCCATAGAACCATGCAGTAGAACTACCACAGTGGGAACGTGTATTTGGGATGAATTAGAAAATACCACGAGAGTTCTATACAAATGGACAATGCGTTTGTATATCATCATAGGAGGAGGTATCCTGGGAGGATGGGAGTGCTAGCAAACCCCCTGTAGATGAATGCAAATGCAACGTAAGTGTTCTGTACACCACAAACCATACATATTACCTACCAAAAATCCAAGGGTACAGTACAACTCTCACTGCCAGCCTAACAGAATTTTCAGTGAACCTTGGGTTAAATTGGTCTGAAATAGCTGATCACTTGATACAGGGAGCAAAAGTATCCCAGTTCCTGCAGCAAACAAAGCAAGATGCTGTAAAAAGGACTATTCAAATTTCACATTCTAATGGGGAAATGATTAGAATTGCCAAAGCAGAAAAAGAACTTACTGCATATCATGGGTATGATGTTTTTACTGGATGGTCCCCCACCTCAACAGAGTGAATGTCTATTATACTGCACCCATTATTAATTGTTTTAGTTTTAAGGTGTATTTGTTTAATTAGTGTGTGTGCCATGTGTTGTTGGATAAAAAGAATGTATGCTAAGTTAGAGTCACAAGCCCACATTTCCTCACAGTATATAGTTTTAAAACGATTAAATACGACCCGTTCTACTTATTCAAGTTGAAGGGTCAAAGGAGGGATAATGTTGGCCAAATCCTGTTTTTATTAAATAGATGAAAGAAGAGTCAAAAACACTCTCCCCCCTTTCCTACCAAGAGGCACTTCAGCCTGATACACTGTACCTTTAATCAAAAGCTAAAACCTCAACTGACTCATTGTTCTACCCTTTGAAATGTTCACTTCAGTCTTTTTAAAATATTCATTCACTCTTTAGGAACAAGAGATCCCAGATTTTTGTCTAAGCTATTCTCTGTAAGTCCTACATTCCAGTTTGACATGGTTCCAAATCCTATTATTCAGTGATAATTCAAGTCTGTCTTTATCTTGAATAATTCTATTTGTTTTAAGATTATTTGTAAAACCACTCCACTGAATTGTATCTGTTGATTTTACCCACTTTCAAAATATTTGTAAAAATCATATTTTATATGTGCTTAAGTATGAGAAGCCACACTGTGAAATGTAATTACATATACCTACCTCATTGCGAAAGACACTTGCAAAAAATGAAGTAACGTTTGCTTTAAAAAAAAAAGACGTGAGTTCTTCAGCTAGGAGTTTGCACTGAGTAATTGGAGTGTTAATGGCTGAGCAATTGAGGTGGGTGTAGACAGGGAGAGTGATTGAATAATTGGTCTCAGTAAAGGATATTGAAACAGACAGGAAGAAAACACCAGTCTCACCTAAAACGCTTGAGGGAAGAAGAAAGGAGCGAAGATACTGACTTTTACCATTCAAATGGCCGAACAGGAGTCCCCTGCTAAACTTTGGAGCCAGTCCACTTCAAACAACAAAATCTGATCAGATTTGCTGGACATCCCCTCTAACTCAGGCCAAGGCTCCTCTTGGAAGAAACTGATCAGAGATTCTCTACATTTTTCACGTGGCTACTATGGAGTCTGGAGAAGGAACCAGGTGTTACAGGAGCTGCTGCTCAGATCAGGAGGGAGGTGCAGTTTGTAGGACACCACCTCCTCCCCAGGAAACAAGGGGTTGATCCCAGCTCAGCTTCTTCCTCTTGCACAGGCATTTCAGGGAAAGGAAGCAGCTCTATGGGAGAACAGAACACCTTTGGGAAGGCCAGGCTCCATATGTAGAGAGCCCAGTACTGGGATGAAACTTGTGCTGGGGAATGTTTGCTCGCTTTCTGTTATCAGCCCAGAGGAAGAGACCCGGCTGGGCGCCTCAGTCTGATCATTTCACCAGCTAAGGCCCTTGTCCTATTACTTTGAGGGTTTCCTTCATCTTTGGAATCCAGCTTGAGGCTCCTCTCTCTCTTTCTTCAAGACTGAAGTTTCACCAAGGCCTGGTCTGCACACATGAGATTGCTGCTAGTGTAATTTTTCATTTTGGCAGAAGCAGTGAGACAGATGTGAACTCATTTAAAGACCCCGGAGACCCTCCCAAGAGTAACGAAGCAATGAACTGTCTGAATATAGGGTAGCTTGTACTCGAGTGGGAGTTATTATAGATAGGAGTCTTTGCTTTAACTTGACTCATACTTAATCTGGTGAGTTGAAGGGATAAACCTATGATCTTGTTTAGAGGCAATAATTAAAGCTCCAAACACTGGAAATGATTGGCCCCATAAGGGAATGTTGGATTGCTGTTTTATTGTAAGAGAGATCCTCTATTGTGTTACAATGTTTAGATGGGTACTCAAGTAGATGGGATGTTAATGTGCACTGTACAGACATACTATAGCTAAGTTTGTCTGACGTGTCCTTTGCTGCAACTTCTGGAAAATAGAAGTTAGAGATAGAAGAGACCAGGAGCGTTAGGTCATCCATCCTACTTCCCTGCCAATGAATGGTTGCTCTCCATGTATTCAAGTGTCTTGCTCAGTTTCACTGGAACACGTCATGGAACTTCTTGGAGTCATGACACTTCCACATGCTCAACCCAAAATTTCCCTCTTAGGCTTTGTTTATATATCAGAAGGTTGCACGTGTGGAGTTTGTCTAGGTGAACTGCTGCATCCACACATTTCTTCCCCATAAGTGGTTTTCTGGACTTCCTTCAGTTGCAGTCACTGTTTTCAGACAACTCAGTTGAAGTTAAATACGTTTAGTGACAGTGTGGATGCATCTCGTTTCCATTTAAACTAAACCAGGGCAAGTAGTCCTCCCACTGGAGACATGAGTGGTCTGTTTACTTTTTTTACACAGCTGTAGAGGTATTTGAAGCTACCAGTCATCTACCTGTTCAGACAGCAGCAGCAGACACGTGGGTACCATAGCAAGCCCTTTTTGGAGTGAGCAACCACCTCTTGAAATTCTCAGCAGTGTAGTTTGATGTAGCTAAACTGATAGAAATATTCTAATACCATTCGTGTTACCTAATGGCTTGTCTAATCCCATTGCTCCTAGTCGGGCCTTCTTGTAGCTCCTTAAATAAAACCTTTGCCACCTACTTGTGGACAGTTATCACTGCCTTTTTAAGAATGTTGAGTTCTGAGAGAGAGAGGTTGACATTTGCTGAATTCTGCTTCTTGGGAGCAGTCACATTCCTGGAATAAATCCCGTTCCAGACACCTTCAAATGTTAGCTTGTTTCTCAACTCTGGAATGAGGATTAGTTGAACTCATCCTGGGACGATCTAATGGGACACATCATGGGTTAAACCTAGTTAACCCTGCTTCTTTTAAGAGGACCCATAGGCTCAGGAACATGCAGTGCTGAGCGCAAGAGCAGCCAACTTCTACTAAGAGCAATGGATGATTTCCTATCTTCATTTCTTGGATCTGAGCAATGGAAGGATTTGTTACTGTCTTCATATGCACCTGCCCGGCAGAGAGAGTCCAGTGCTATCTGCTCATTCCTGTGAAGAAGGCAAGTGCCTTAATTATGCATTTGGTTAAGGCAGCACATAAAAGGAGTCTGAATTCACGTCATCTCTTCAATAAGATGAGTAGGAGAGAAACCTCTTCAATTGATAATCAATAAATGCAAGACCTTTATTGCTCAGTTTAACTGTCTAGGGACATGACTACTCATTTAACGCATAAGTGAGGAATAGTGATTATTAAAGGTAACTGCCTCATTGCATAAGTTAGCAACCAGCTTCCTTCAGCATGTTGATGTGGGACACATTCCCCGTCTATGCTGAAGTGCTTCACATTTCCAGAGTATGCTGTTGCACATCACATATGTTTAAGCCATTCATTGCAGTATGGTTTGCTCAAACCATCTTGTCATTGGTTTCCTAGCATAAGAGCAAAGGTTGATCTACTGATGGCATATTTCAGTCTAGGCCTTAACTAAGTAGCAGGCATCTTTTCAGATAAGCAGCCAGCAGATCCAGAACCAAGGGCAGCTTGTTCTCTTCATAGTCCCCTGGCCCTGACATGACAAGGTAGGCTCAGCATGGTTAGGGAAGGCTGTTGTAGCAGCCTCTATGGCAACACCTATGAGTTGACCCCCTGGCCTTTTCAGAAGGTCTAAGCACATGCAGCCTGGCAACAGGTTACTTAAGAAAGGAGGGTAAGCCTCTTTTTGGTATTTCACTACTGGGCATAGAAATACAAAGCTACCTTTTCTTGAAAGGTGGGAGTAGTTTGCATTGGCATTTAAATTAGTTTTGCATCCTTCCTTCTGAGGCCAAGAAGTCTCTGAATGTTTGACCCTTGTGTGACATCTCCTGTTCAGAGTGCGTTACAAACATGAATTAATCCACGCAACACGCAGAGTTGGCTGCTCTCTCCATTTTAGAGGAGCAGCTTGTCCCAAGGCCATGCCGCCCAGATCGTTTATTTTATAAGCCTTTGTTTCACCTGTAGCAGTGTAGTGCTTGTTTAATACCATGCAAATGCTACCTGGTCACTGATCTTCTAAGTTTTGTGATCTGAAGCTGTTGAAAGCTCATCTTCAGCTCTAAGCTGGTGGTTTCCTCTGATTATGTATGTGCAGTACCAGATCTAGTTTTTAGGCAGCTCACTCGCCTTTTACCAGTTGAAGGTGGCTTGGAATGCTCTAGCATGGGGCACAGATCTATTTTATACACAGGTTTTCTACTCCCTCACAGTAATGCAAATTTCTTCTATTCTGTGCAATGCAGCACTTGCAAGACATACTACAATGATGGCTCTCAGTCTTCTGCAGAGCACCGAATGTCTGTGACAGCTACATGAAATAAGCCTTTAGTTGTTATCTGGAATGCTTCCTTTTAGATACCCTCATACACCCATTGTTCTGCATACTGACGGAATTCATGTTCCCCCTCTTCCATGGCTCTAATTAGGGAAGGGTTTTTGTTAGTTTCTAGAGGATTTGGGACAGATTTAGCTAGAAACTGGAGTTAGAGTTTTCAAGTTGATTCAGAAGCACACCATTTTATTGCTACCACACAATTCTGTTCTATTGCTGGATGTTTGATGGAAGGTGGCAATATTTTAAAACATTCAGAAGAGTCATCTTGGGGACATAGTTGTCAGATTTAAGGATCAGAAGTTATATAGACAGCTATAAAAGGATGGGAAGTGAATAGATCAAAGTTATGAGACCCTGTAGCTCCAAGATATTAAAATGAAATGGGAGAACTAGTTTGCAAGAATAACCCTATCATTTAAGTCATGAAGCAATGTAGTGGGGTCCTGAGAAGGCTAATGTAAAGCTGTATGGTAACACCTGCATCAAGATATTCAAAAAGAGTTAAAGACACCATTAATATGATTTAAAAATATACCAAGCTTTGATTCTCAAGGACAGAATACTAAATGAAAACGGGACTCTGCTGGAAGTCCCATTTTCTGAAATTAGAAATGGTAAAGCATTCTGATGATTTTAAACTAAAAAGAGCAAGAAATTATACTGACATTCATACTTAATTCAGATGAACTAGACATTGATTATGCAGTTACCCTATTTTTGTATCCCTCAAGACTGTATGCCCCAGTTTGTTGCATTTAATGGAAGGAGTGGTCTTAATTGAATCCATTTTCTTTGATGTTTACAAAGATTAAATCGAGATGTTATACATGTTTAGGAAAGCAAGTTGATGTTCAACTTAGATTATTGGTAGTGGGGCAAAGAAACTGCCAACGACAGACATTGTTGCATGAATCTTAAGATGAGGTTCTTTTTCCAAAGGCGCTATGTTTGCTAGGAGTTTTTGCTCATTTTATATTCCCAGAAGGAGACCACCACCCTGTGTGTAGTTCCAAACTGATTCTCTTTATAAAAATATTTGACAGTTCAGCATGAAAGAAATGGTTTTAAGACTAGGCAATCTTGGTTAAGGTGCTCATTAAATGACTCTATGGAAGTCACCAGTTATTCAACTTCCACTTATAAAAAGGGTGCTAGAGATCCAGGCAGAGCACAGTGCCCTTTAGAATCCTAACCAGCTCTAACTGAAAGCTGCAGTAAGTTTGCTATTTACTCTTTTGAGCATCGGGGACTTAATTCCATGTTAGGGAAAAAGATGAACTGAAATATTAAGTTCCTCACCTGAAAAATCTCAGTCAGATTTTGTGCTATGACTAGAGTGAAAAGTTTTTATGAGAAAAAAAAATAAGCTCCAAGACTGCAGAGAAGCCACTAGAAATCTGTGTCTCAGACCTAAAGGAAAGGGCTGTAGCTCAGAACTGAAATGCTTTTGGTAAGATGCACTGCCAGCTAGCAGGCAGCAGCCAGTATCAGATGCTTCAGAGGAAGGTGCAAGAAGCCCAGTAGGAGGCAGTAAGGAGATAAACCCCGAATCCTGGAAGAGCTTTTAAATCTATTTTTGGATTGATAAATGGAACGTTGACTTTTTCTAAATCCTGCTAAGCTCTTGGCCACACCCGACATCCTGTGGCAATGAGTTCCACAAGCCAACTGTGCAGTGTGTGGAAAATTTCCTTTCCAGCTTTAGATTTACCACTCTTCAGTTTCAATAAACGTTCTCTCTACCCTCTCTAAAGAATAAGGGAAGGTAGATTAGGAACTTCTAGGCATTCATTTCATATACCTTTTCCATATTTCCTCTGTTCATCTCCTCCCCAAGATTAGTCCCAGTCTTCAGTGTTTTACTGATTCAGTGCTTTCAATCACTCAGCCACATTTGATCCCCCTTTTGTTATACATTGACTGGAGCTAAAGTAGTATTCCAAGTGTGGGCATACAATTGCTTTATACACCAACATTGTAACATTTAATCACTTTTTAGGATGCATAAAAGGAAAGTAAGTAGTTTTTTTTTTAAACCACTACAGCACAGTGACCAGAAGTCTTCAGTGAGCTGTCTACAACAATACCCTGATCTCCATACCGAGCTGTCTAGAACCCCTTAAAAGGTTATATGAATGGTTGACATCCTTTCCAGATGTTGTATGTTAATATTGACTTCAGCTGCTGTCTTGTTGCCCATTTCTTAATAGCCTCTTACACAGGGACTTAAACCAGCCAAAAAGACCAAGTTATAAAAAACAAAAACCATCAACTATTCAATGGACACTTTCAGAGAATCCCAAGATGGGACCCCTCTTGGTGATTGGCTCAAAACAATTTGCTTTTTCAGTCTATGCTAATGTAGCTACACAGAGCTGAAGGCAGCATATTCACCTTTGACACTAGACAGCAAAAGGAGAGACAGGGGAACTGTAATTACAGTTATGAGTATTATACTAAAAATTGTTAATTGCTTCCATGGAAAGTCTGATCCAAAGATTCACAGACCTGATTACAGCCAATGGGTCTGACAAACATCTTTCTTTTGGGCTAAATGAAAGCAGCAATTAAGCTACTTCATGCAGTGAGATAGGCAATATCTTCTATTGTTTCCACATAAGGCAGTCTGCCAGGTGCCAAGGCCCGAGCAAAACCTAACCCAGGCAAATTTTCAAGGCAGGGTCTAAATTTTGGGTTGGTGTGTTGGAGGCAGGAAGTGAGAGAAGCAGTGGCAAGCATGACGCTGAGCTGAAACAGAGTGCTTCTTGGGCACAGAACTTGGAGAGGTAGGCTTGGGGATTTCTGAGCAAAGAAACTACCTGCTTTTTCGACTGCCTTCTGGCAAACAAGGTTGTGTGTATGTTTTGTAGACAGGATAGCACCAAAGAATACACCTGACTGGTATCAGGCCAAATGGGCAAGGATATCATTCACTGTGCCTTCTTAGCTGCACCATTCTTCTTTGAGATTAATCTGAGGTGAGCAGATTCAAATTCCTGTTTGACTCAGGTCTAGCACTTAAATCTCCTAAAAACTAATTATCAGGTCACCTGAATTGGCAGTACAAGCCCAACATCTTGTTATGGGAAAGGTTCACTGTGACAAATTCTGCCCTGTGTGTACTAGGAAGATCTGGTGATTAATGGGTCTTTAAATATTAGGGCTTTCCTAGTGATTTGTAGCACCTACAGCTTTCAGATTTGTAGTTAGGATGACTTGCTGGTATTGAAACTTAAGAATGGTACCTCTTCCCCAGTTACACATGGAGGTATGATGGAAAATTCCTCAAGTGAAATTGCTATGTCAGTTATCAGTAAGAAAGTGGTAATTATGCTAAAAGTGAGGGATGGAGCAGAGCTATTTATAGCTGGGTATTAAAACCCACCCCAATCCAGATTTCAAATTAGTGTGAAAAAAATGTTAGTTTAGCTCCTCACAGATGGAGTGTTCTCTGGGATGTTTGATACTGATTTACTATTAAGTGGTCAGATTACATTGCCCTATACCAACCATTCAGTCTGCCACCATGCTATGTGCTGTCAGTCCTCCACAAAGCCTACACTGAATATGCAACTGATGCCTACCAGTTTGAATTTATTTATTTTGTTGCTTCTTAAATGACTCCTACCCAGAGGTACTTCATCTAGAAAAACACCATGAAGTTGGGTTAGTTTAAATAAGAGATGTCACCTAATTTTGGTTCAAAATTCTGAAAGTATACCCAAAGTTTGTCAGACTTATAATGGAGAATAGTTGTATCGATTTACAGAGATGTTTGAGGTTGCAGTATTTAAAAAAAAAAAAAAAAAAAA